>OZ023263.1:213866746-213977940 GCA_964006375.1 Tillus elongatus
AAATATATATATATATATATATATATATATATATATATATATATATATATATATATATAAACAAATACAAATAAAAACTGAAACTATACCCGGATATGGATTCTAGTGGGGCTAGTTTGCACTCATTTGAAAACATCTTTTTCAAATTCAATAGTCACGGTCCCCTCATTAAGGAATTTTTTCTTCTAAAATTAGCTAAGAATTATATACCGTTAAACCATAAACTTAACTAAAGCTACTGCCAAAGCATCAGAGAAAGGGTCTATTTGAAATGAATTTTCTGCAAATATTTTAGTAAAATGAAGGACAATGACGGTTGAAGCTGAAACTTAAGGGTTTGTAGAACACTCTTCTTGTGACATTTTCCTTACATCACCCGTATTGATTTCATGTTCTTTGCCTAAATGTTGCCAATTTTGACGTTTCAAATCGCGACATTGACGTTTTGAGGAAAACCCGAATTTTTCTTTCAAATGCCTATAACTTTTTTGTGTTTTAACTTCCAGACCTAAATGTTGGTACACGGTGCCATTTTTATAATACAAACACGGTTACCAAATTTGGTTGCTATTACTTTATTTCCGGAGATAACAAAATTTTCCGAAAGAAAACACAACATTTTCCGGGAAAACCTGGGCCAATTTTTCTGGCTAACTAACTTTTTCAAGCCACTTGCAAAAGGAAGGCATATATATATATATATATATATATATATATATATATATATATATATATATATATATATATATATATATATATATATATATATATATATATATATATATATATATATATATATGGCGCATTGAAAACGAAAGAGATCGATTTGCGTCCAGAGAATTTTTTTTAAGAAACGCTGAAACACGTCAATTTTAATATTGTGGGGGACATGTTTTGACATAAAACTCAACTTTGTCACATCAACCCACTTAAGGGTGGTGATAACAATCCTTATATTTTAAATAGGGAACATGGGTCGAGTGTTAGATCATTTGAAAGCTCTTTCTTTTCTGAATTCAGCACACTAATTTTCTTGGAAGTTTTATCAACTCGTTTGAAAATTTATCACAGTTGAAAATGCAAAAACGCATTTCACTCATTCCGATAAGAAATGTGCTGATAGTCAATGTTTTGTTGGTTTGTAAACAAAAAATTGACTATCAGAACATTTCTTATCGGAATGAGAGAAATGCGGTTTATTATTTCAGTTTATCGGTCGGTTTGATACTTGATAGTACTACCGAAAATTAATTTCACAATGGTGTATTCTGTAGAAGAAAGAGTTCAAATAATTACTCTTTTTTTCAAAAACGATGACTGTGCCAACCGTACCGCAAATTTGTTTAATGAACGGCATCCGAACATACATGTTAACAGAAAATACATTTTGGAGTTAGTTGCAAAGTTTCGACAAAGTGGTTCAGTAGCCAACAAAAAACAGGATCCTGAACGTGAATTTCCGGTTAGAAATGAGACTACTGAGATTCAAGTTGTAGGACAAATTGCTGCAGACCCAACTTTGAGCACGAGAAAATTGGCCACTGTTTCAAACATCAAAAGAAGAACTATTCAGCGAATCTTGAACCATCATAAATTTCACCCGTATAAAATTCATCTTGTACAACAACTGAATGAAGATGATTTTGATCGGCGGCTGGAGTTTTGTGAAGTTATAACTGCACGAATAGCTGATAACAGGAACTTTCTGTTCAATATCTGTTTTTCAGACGAGTGTATGCTTTTATTAAACTCTACAGTCAATCGTCATAATTGTCGTTATTGGGCAGATTATAATCCAAGAAATTTTCACGAAGTCCACACTCAAACTCCACAGAAATTGAATGTCTGGATTGGCATTTTTGGAGACCGTTTAATCGGACCAATTTTTCTTGATGGCAATTTGAGTGGCGAAACGTATTTGGAGTTACTAGAAGATATCGTTTACTCTCTACTAATTGACATTGTTGAAAATGATGATAGCTATAAAGAAAAACAATCAGTGTTTTAACAAGATGGAGCTTCTCCGCATTTTTGACAACGTGTTAGGGACTTTTTTAACAGAGAGTTTCCAGAGCAATGGATTGGGCGTAGAGGTGCTATTGAGTGGTCCCCTAGATCACCGGATTTAACCCCTTAGGCTTCTTTCTATGGGGCCATTTAAAGAGTAGAATTTACGCAACAGAACCAGCGTCTCTGGAAGAATTACGAAGACGCATTGTTGAAGAATGCCGTCTAATAACTCCACAAATGCTCCAGAATGTCGGAGCTCGTTTTGAACAAAATTTGTACTTTTGTATGGAAGCTGGTGGTTAACAATTTGAACACTTACTTAACTGAATAAACATTTTTGAACGTGTGGTTTTGTTTTTTAGTTTCTTTTAACGAAAAATTTACTAATTAGTGCATTTCTTATCACAATGAATGAAATACGTTCTTGCAACTCCAACTGTGGATAATTTTTAAACGAGTTGATAAAACTTCAAAAAAAAATAATTGTGTGCTGAATTCAGAAAAGAAAGAGCTTTAAAATGATGTAACACTCGACCCATGTTCCCTATTTAAAATATAAGGGTTGTTATCACCACCCTTAAGGGTTTGATGTGACAAAGTTGAGTTTTATGTCAAAACATGTCCCCCTCAATATTAAAATTCACCTGTTTCAGGATTTCTTTAAAAAAAAAATTCTCTGGCCGCAAATCGGTCTGTTTCGTTTTCAATGCGCCACCGTGTATATATAAACATATAAAAATCGAAACTGACCATCGATATGTGTTCTAGAGAGCCTCAATTCACTAATATAAATAAAATGAGTGCTTTAGTTTCTTTTTACGTTTTTATTTCACCGTGGTTTAATGCTAATTAAATAACAAGTATCAGCACAATGGTTTAAAGTGATTTATACATTATCACTGCCAAGGACATGAGAGTCTACACAAAGTAACATGTTATCCTAGTGATACTGATCTATATACAGTGCTAATATTACATAATATGCTAATGTTACACTAAATATTATGTATGTATGTATGCATAGTCGTATTATATATCTTCACAGGTAAGCATTCGACGAGATGCTAAACTGCGTCAGTGTAATTAGAGTCTGCACGTGTTAACAGTTTTACTAAGATGTTAAGGAATCTCTGACAATCCTTGGAAACAAATGTTGTTGGTTTCTTTTTACTCGTGTAGAATCATATTTTCTTAAGTCCGAAATTCATTAATTTTTTGTGTTTGAAGTTAGTAAATGCAGTTCATTACAGATTTCGTTGATCTAGTAAGTTTATCACCACTATCATCACAGAGTGAAGCCGATATCGTCTCGTAGTCGCAGTCATGACTATCTGTCTTCAGCAGTTTGTTTCATGCCATCGTAGTTTCCGCACTTTACCAGTTCGGAAAGGGTTTCCAAAAGTTTGCCCCTTTTTCCAAGTATGTGCCCTTCAGATATCAGTTATACACAATGCAGACCATATGGATTTTTTGGCAGTATTTCCCAGAGGGCTAGTCCTTTATTTGGACCTCCCTGTATCCTCCCGTACTTTTCATTTATAGCATCTTCTCTTGGGTACTTCACTTTATAAATATCACCTCCCAAAACTGAAGTGTTTAGGTGATGGACAATAAGGTTATTGCTTTCGAAAAACTTTATAAAAATTACCTCGATGCCAATAAGTACACTTGGAGAACACCCAAATCACGACAACACATATTTCAGAGACCTTACGATCGTTTCGTTGACAATGTCAACATCTTCAGAGGAAGAAATTTCTAAAATAAACAACTGGCTCCCGTGTATTTATATCGCGTCAAGGTAAACGAACTAGTCCGCAGTAAAGTTGTCGCCCAAGAACGATCGTTTGTTTATTGTGCAGTGAAACTACGAGGTCAAAGACCTGCTTTAATCTTCTGGTCGACAAATTTATGACCCTTATCTAATATAGGTTTAAAGGACTCGAGTTATTTAAGGAAACGGCACGTTTCCTTTCGATCTAGAAATTTACTATGTGGATATTGGATCATGCCGACAAAGACATCTGGTGAGATAAACAACATCAACTCAACTCATTTTTTTTTAAATAGAAAACTAAAACCCATGTGTCTGTCTCACCATGTTAACTCTAACAAAGGATAAATAATTCAACTAAAATACTACATAAAAACTATATTTATATTGATTTTAATTTTACGTGAAAGTATTTATATTGATTACATAGATACAACAAACCGAACAGGTCTTTAAGTCGAGACAACCATAGAGATTAGTATATGTATAAACCGGCCGAGTTATTGACAATAATTTATTATTCTACCAGACAAATTAGGAGTGTTTGAGCGGTCAAATGCAAAGAGAAAAAAAAGGGCTTGAAATTAAAGGTGCCGCACGATCTAATGAAGTTTTGTTCTTAATAGACCTTAATATAAAAATACTTTCTAATGAATCAGGCATAGTTTGATGTCTAACATTTATGACAAGATTCAAATTTTCTTTGTTAATGTGATGATTATTATCCCATATATGTTGTGCCACACATGATTTGTCCACAGTACCATATCGTAACTGTGGGAGATGTTCACGAAATCTGGTGGCTATGTTTCTCCTAGTTTGGCCCACGTATTTAAGATCACAATATTTGCAACTAATTTCATAAATGCCGGACATTTCAGTGACTTTGTCTTTGTCTTTCGTATTACCTAACAAATTTTTTAAATTACTTTTCATCGAAAACGTCAAATGTAAATCGGCTTTCTTAAAAATACTTTCCAAACCCTTTGTGATTCGTGGTTAATAAGGTAAACACACAATTTTTTCTCTATTTTATCTTTTTTAAATATCGTACATTCAGATATCACCTTCTTTGTTCTGTGTTTGTTAACTAATTTGTCTATTAAACCATGATATCTAATTGTACGACATTTAAAAAAGATAAAATAGAGAAAAAATGAAAAGATGAGTTGAGTTGATGTTGTTTATCTCACCAGATGTCTTTGTCGGCATGATCCAATATCCACATAGTAAATTTCTAGATCGAAAGGAAACGTGTTGTTTCCTTAAATAACTCGGGTCCTTTAAACCTATATTAGATAAGGATCATAAATTTGTCGATCAGAAGATTAAAGCAGGTCTTCGACCTCGTAGTTTCACTGCACAATAAACAAACGATCGTTCTTGGACGACAACTTTACTTCGGACTAGTTCGTTTACCTTAACGCGATATAAATACACGGGAGCCAGTTTTTATTTTAGAAATTTCTTCCTCTGAAGATGTTGATATTGTCAACGAAGCGATCGTAAGGTCTCTGAAATATGTGTTGTGGTGATTTGGGTGTTCTTCAAATGTACTTATTAGTGCTCATCACAGGTTCCATGATGCCTTTGCTGTAACACGACTTTTTACTGTCACGTGGATGGTTTGTTTGAATAAAAGTCTAGCATTTAGGTTTGTTGACAACCCTTCACTTTAATACATTTTAAAACTCAAGATTAGTTCTTATCGCTAAAACAAACTAATAATTTATAATCATAAAAGCGAAACATTTCAATGTACACTTTAGATGAAATATATAAAATACATTGATTACTTTGATAACGTTATTTTACTTATTTCAGTGTGTATATAAGTGTCTTATCTAAAATCCTATATAAACTCTTTTAAAATGCCGCAAAACTTCCTTTAATGAGTTTCAATAATTCTAATAGCTGCTTACTAGATCTAGTGCTATTAAATCAATCCTAAAATCTAACAGAAGTATTTTGAATATTTTATTGAGATTTATTTTTTTAAATCCACTGATGAGGAGAGCGCGGCTCTTGAATTTTCAAAAAATATCTTCATCCGAGCGCGAACTAGGCCCACTGAAACCCATCTCCGAAGTCAGTGTCAGACTTTATATTTTTGAGGATAGACTTGATGCCAGAATACATTTTTCCATACATTGTCCAATACATAGGAGCATGTCTATCCTCTCTTGGAGTGAGTACTGTTTCATGTTTGAATATATTACCAGCTAAGATTCTCAACAACTAAACTCTAACTGTTCAGACATTCTGATTTGATTTTAATTTAAAAGATCTGTCAAAAAATGACTCTAGTGAACTAGATTACGTTTGAAAGTTTCGTTTTAATGTGAAAATAGCATTTACGATGACACAAGTATGAATAGCATGAAACCCATTGCATTTGGGTATAATGAACCCTAGTGTCATGAGAAAAGAAATTGGTTTTTCTATAAGATGGATCAACAAAATGGAGGAGTTCCATTTAACATAAACAAAATAATCTACTTTGAATGTATCAATAATTGAACTTACATTTTTCAACATCCTGTAAATTATTGTGATGTATTGACTACAGTAGTTGATGGAGTAACAAGTCCATCGTAGCAGACTAGTGAGTTTTCCTTTCGAAATTAGCTTATATTTTTTTCAAAAACCTCATATTCATCGAAAAATTAAGATATCTGACAAACGGTAATAGATTATTATTATTTTTTCCGTAGAGTTCAAAATGATTATCAAATACATAGTGTTCCATAAGAAAAAACATAACTTTGAGGAGTCACACTTTATTGGACCGCGCTGTATATTTGAAGATAATTTTAAATGGTAGGCTTTGTTGACCTACATAATTCTCCGTCATTAAAAATTAGATATAAAGAAATATATAGACCTGAGACTCCGTGCCATCAGTCGCGGGACACCAATGCATATATATATATATATATATATATATATATATATATATATATATATATATATATATATATATATATATATATATATATATATATATATATATATATATATATATATATATATATATATATATATATATATATATATATATATATATATATATATATATATATATATATGCACGGTCTCCTAATAATTTAGTCGTGATTTTCTTCCGATAATTTCTGGTATAATAATGCGATACTTTACTGAAACTCTGCGAACAGAAATATTAATGATGATTGGGTATGGTGATATGTGTAAAACACGGCCACAAGTTGTTAACCTATTTAATGAAAAACGTCCAGATTTGCCCCCACTAACCCAGGGAACTGTGTCTAAGATACATTCACAGTTTCGTGATTATGGACACGTTAAACCACTACCTAGGAGACCTAACTTTGTTGAAGAAGATGTAAAACTCAATATTTTATTGGCTTTTCAAGAAGAACCAACAACCTCAACCAGTCAAGTTGCACGTGAAAATGATGTTAGTTAATCAACAGTTTTAAGGTTCCTCAAAAACAAAACAAAAAAGCATCGCTATAAACTACAACACGTTCAAGAGTTGATTGACGGTGATTCTGATAGAAGACTGCAATTTTGTGAACAACTGCTGGACATGTTACATGGAAATGTTATTTCTTCTGCTGACGTTCTGTTTTCCGATGAAGCAACATTTTTTTTGAATGGCGATGTAAACAGGCAAAATTGCAGATACTGGGCTGCCGAAAACCCCCATTGGATGCGACAAACACATAGTCAGCATCCTCAGATGTTGAACGTTTGGGCTGGTATCATTGGTGATCACGTAGTTGGACCTGTTTTTATAGACAATCTGAACGGTACAAGATATTTAGAAATGCTAAGAGAACAGGTTTTCCCAATGTTAACAGAACTGTATCCAAATGTAATGAAACCTAAGATTCCCCATGAAAGGATATGGTTTCAACAAGACGGTGCACCGCCCCCCTTTGCTCTTCAAGTAATTACAAGAAGTCTTTCCACAAAAATGGATTGGACGAAGAGGTTTCATAGAATGGCCCGCTAGATCACCATATCTTATACCTCTTGATTTGTTTTTATGGGGATGCCTTAAAAACAGAGTGTATAAAACGCAACCTGCTGGGATTAGGAACGTAACGCCTGACGTGTTGAACAGAGTTAGGGAAGAATTCCAGAGCAGATTATTTCGTTGTGTGCAAGTGAATAGAGAACATTTTGAACATTTATTATAAGAAATGGCCTTTTTATTAAGTTTATTTTCAAAATTTGAATTTCAGGGTAAACTGTTTAGTTTTAATAGTCCGGTATTTAATTTCCACCCTGTATTTAAAACTTTAATATTAGACCATACATATGGAGTATCTCCGCATTCAGAAAAAACTCTGGACGCAGCAAGTGCGTTATGGTAGTGAATTTTTATTAAATGCTTCAAATTTGAATAACAAATTTTTCTATAAACTTAGAAAATTTAATTTTGGTATGTAGTAAGGTCTTTCTTAGGACAAGATATCCACCAAATTTCATTAAAATAACTGTAAATTTTGGAGAAAAAAATTTTTTTGAAAGAAAATATAAAATTTTAATAACTCAATTTTTGATAAATTGAGAAAGTTAAATTTTGTTACTTAGTAAGGTCTATCCCAAGGCAATACATGTAAATTTCATTAAAACAGCTTTGTTATTTTCGGAGAAAAAATTTTTTTTTTGAAATAAAACTCAAAATTTTCCCGGAAAACCCCGTCTGATTTTCCTGGCTAACGAACTCATCCAAGCCCTTATTAAAAGAAAGGCACTTGCCGAGTTTTATTGAAATCGGTTAATTATTTTTCGAGTTATCAGACGGATATATATATATATATATATATATATATATATATATATATATATATATATATATATATATATATATATATATATATATATATATATATATATAAACATAAAAATTGAAACTGACCTCGGATATGGGTTCTAGGGGTCCTAGTTCGCGCTCATTTGAAAATTTTTTTGCAAAGTCTCACCGTCGATACCTCTGTATTAGTGATTTTTTTAAAAATAAAAATTCACTAAAATCAAATAACAGAGATAGCTTGCTCTACTCGCAATTGTCTTTAGAAAATCAAATTAAAGATCTCAATTTGCCAAGAAAAACTTCAACTACCATAATTAGAATGAGATTTAACCACGGTAGATATAAATCTCATCTGCATCGAACTGGCATGGAGGATCTTACTGCAACTGCGATGGAACCTCTATCTGCGACTTGGACCGCCTAGTATTTTCACGTTACCGATTAACACGCTACGAATTGACTTATGCATTTATTAATAATAACAATGTTTACAGTGAGCGACATCTGCTGGTCAAACGTGAAAATATAAAACCATTGAGACCAAGAATTGAAATGTTAGTCAATAAAAGTGAGAATGAGAACTACAAAGTCATTGAATAATACGAGATTTTGAAGCTGCGGTCAATAGAAATATAAATAACCAACAGCAACCACACACTTATGATTTAAACATGTTTCAAATTTGAATAGCTCAATTTTCTGTAACCCTAGAAAGCTGAATTTTGGCACATAGTTAGGTATTTCCCAAAGCAATATGTAGACCAAATTTTATCGAAATTTTCGGAAAAAAAAATTTTTTTTGAAAGAAAACTCAAAATTTTCCCGGAAAACCCCGTCCGATTTTCCTGGCCAACGAACTCATCCAAGCCATTAATAAAAGAAAGGCACTTGCCGAGTTTCATCTAAATCGGTTAATTATTTTTTGAGTTATCAGACGGATACATATATATATATATATATATATATATATATATATATATATATATATATATATATATATATATATATATATATATATATATATATATATATATATATATATATATATATATATATATATATATATAAGCATATAAAAATTCAAACTGACCCCGGATATGGGTTCTAGGGGTCCTAATTCGCGCTCATTTGAAAGAATTTTTGCAAAGTCTCACCATCGATACCTCTCTATTAGTGAATTTTTTTAATAAAAATTCACTAAAATGTGATCCATCGAATTGTGATGAAAAAATTAGGGATGCAATTTTTTTAATGGATAAAGCGATGGGGGTTTAATTTTTTTTAACTACGATTATAAGATAATGTTCGACAAATTAAACTTCACGTGTCTCAGCGTTTTCCACAAAAACTATTTTTTGCTGAATAATGAATTTTATTCCATAAGTGTGTTTCACACTATATATATATATATATATATATATATATATATATATATATATATATATATATATATATATATATATATATATATATATATATATATATATATATATATATATATTAATGTGTCACACCAAAAACTCAAAGCCGATTTTAATAAAATTTGTGAAAACCTTCCTTTTTCAGGTGGCTTAGATACGTTCGTTAGCCAGGAAAATCGGCCCAGTTTTTCGGGGAAAATTTTGTGTTTTCTTTCAGAGAAATGTTTCATATCTCCGTAAATAACAAAGCTATGGCAATCAAATTTAGTATGCTGATTTGTATTATAAAAATTCAACTATTTACCATCATTTAAATCTGTAAGTTAAAGTATAAAAAAATTATAGGCATTTAAGGAAAAATATTTAGGGTGCAACTGATGACAAACGCACAAAAGCAAAATATTTTGAATGGATAACAAAATCTATTGCATATTACAGACAAAGATAAAATTTTTTTGGCACAAAAAAGTCAAGAAATAGCATAAAAATACTTTGAAATTTTTATATATAAGTCGTGATTTGAAACGTCAAAATGGTCCACTTTTAGGCAAAGAGCCTGAAACGAATACGGGTTATGTAAAATAAATGTCGCAAGAAGTGTATTTTACAAAGCCGTAAGTTCCAGCTTCAACCGTCATTGTCCTTCATTTTGCTAAAATGTTTCCAGAAAATTCATTTGAAATAGACTCTTTATCTGATACTTTGGCAGTACTTTAAGTTATAGAGTTTATGTTTTAATAGTCTATAATTTTTAACGAATTTCGTAGGAAACGTGGGGAGACTGTGACTTTTGAATTTTGAAAAGATTTCTTCAAAAGAGCATGAACTAGGCCCCGTAGAACCCACATCAGGGGTTAGTTTCAGTTTTTATCTGTTTGCAAATTATATACAAGATGACGCATTTCTATGGTAGAGTTAAATATAGGGATCTTGATCTGCATCTTATAAAATTATTTTGGCAATCACAGGATAGCCAATAAGTCGTTGGTGATACAAATTTCCTATTTTTAATCGTACGCCATTGCATTTTTGCATTTTACATCGAATTATAATGGATGTTTGTAAAAAAAAAATTGATTGCGTTCATCGTTTTCGAGTTTTTACAATTGTTTTGCAACTTTTCACATTTTTGGCGCGTTCCAAAAATTATGACACGACGTTTTTACCAATAGATAGCGGAGTCTCATCAAAATTACGCATTTGAAGAGGTTTTTGTTTATATTATTTGTCGAAGAGATTGGTGTATCATATATAGGGTGTTCTCAAATAGTGGCTGAATTTGATAAAACTTAAACTACGTTACCTCAATTTTTTCAAATGTCTGTGTTTTGTGTTTCAGAAATGAATGGCATGCCCACTGGTTCTACTTTTGTATAACACTCCCTATACCTATAGACTCTAGTCTTGAAAATATTTAGATTTATAAACGCATACGATGATTCGTTTAAATATTTTTTCAGTTTTTTATTCAATTCTAATAACCAAGTAATTTATGTGATTATTTATCGAATTTTAGAAAAAAAGCAAACTAAAATATTTAAATTAGGTTTGGTACAAAAAAAGTAAGAAATAATTAATTTGATAGGATTGTCTATGTTTTACATCTATATCAGTACTTGATAAGTTGTTTACATAAATGTCAGATGAGACTTTAAAGTGACAGATTTAAGTAATATTTATATTTTTCCATTACTTCCGCTGATTTAAATTACTGTGAAAAATTAAAAAGTCTGGACGCAGCAAGTGCGTTATGGTAGTGAATTTTCATTAAAATATTTTTAATAACAAATATGTGTGTTTTTTTAAGAAAGCAGGCATCAAATTTGGTTACCAGTATCACCTATATAGTAAAAACAATGTGCCATGTTTCATCAAAATGACTTTATTGTTTGAAAACGTACAAAAATTTCCGAAAGTAAACTTAAAGTCTTCCCGAAAAAACTCGTTTCTTGGTCAACCTTATAGGTTAAGAGCAAATTGAGCTTTTCAAATATCAACCATTTAATCAAAATTCGCTACCATAACGCACTTGCTGCGTCCAGAATTTCTTTTCTTACAAACATGCATTATATTTCGATGGAAAATGCAAAAATGCATTAACATAGTGCGTGTTCGACAAAAAAAAAAGAAAATTAGTATCACCAACGACGTATGGGCCAGCCTGTGATTCTAGAAATATTTTTTAAGATATAGCTTAAGACACCCTATAATTAATGTATACATTTTTTATTCATATATTGTATAATAACGGCTATATTGAGCTTTATTCATTTTTTACGAAAATTCGACAAAAATTAATTATATACCATTAAACGATAAATTATAGCTAAGACTACTGCCAAGCATCAGGGAAAGGGTCTATTTGAAATGAATTTTCTGGAAATATTTTAGTAAAATGAAGGACAATGACGATCGAAACTAAGACCTCAGGGTTTATAAAACATTCTTCTTAAGAATTTTTCTTTCCATAGCCCGTATTAGATTAGAATTCTTTGCCCAAATAATGCCAACTTTGACGTTTTAAATCGCGACTTTGACGTTTTGAGGAAAACCCCAATGTATTTTTCTTTAAATGCCTATAACTTGTCTTTTGACCTAAAGCGCTAAATTTTGGTTAGTGATTTACATATAACGATATAAACACCTGTACCAAATTTGGTTGCCCTTACTTTGTTATTTCGGGAGATATAATTTTTTTTTCGAAAGGAAACACAAAATTTTCCGGGAAAACCTCGGCCGATTTTCCTGGCTAACGAACTTATCCAAGTCACTTGCAAGAGGAAGGTACTCACCAAATTTAGTCAAAATCGGCCCATTATTTTTTGAGTTATCGGTGTGATACATGTGAGGCCTAATTAGCGCTCATTTGAAGAAATTTGTTCGAAATTCAAAAGTCGGGATCTCCTTATTAGTGATTTTTTAAAGAAAATTCACCCAAAAATAACATTTCCTTTTTAGAATTATAATTACACAGTAGGTATATAGTTTGAATTGTATGTATTCTTTTAGAAAATTTTCGTGTAAAAATTATTTTATCAGTTTTCGCAGAAATGTATTTGTGTTTCCGTCGAAATAATTTTTTGTAAGACTTTTGTGACATTTTGATAATAATAAATGATCAATAGGTTTTGTAAAATTTTTTTTTCGAAAATTCGTGAAAAAATTGTTTGAATATTTTCATGCAAAAATGTTCTTTGGGAGTTTCGTCGAAAAGTTTTTTATGGAAAATTATATCATAGCAGGTGTGTAAATTGCTTGAATAGGTTCTTTGACCAGGAAACTCGGACCAGTTTTTTCGGAAATAAATTTATTTTCAGAAAATGTTTGTCCTTTTTCAAACAATAAAGTTATTTTAATGAGATATAGTACATTGTTTTTACTATATAGGTTACACTGGTAACCAAATGTGTTGCCTGCTTTCATTAAAACAAGTCTGAACGCAGCAAGTGCGTTATGGAAGTGAATTTTCTTAAAATGTTTTTAATAGAAAATATGTCTCTTTAATGCAAGCAGGAATCAATTTGGTCACCGGTATAATCTATATATAGTAGGAACAATGTACCATATTTTACCAACATAACTTTTTTGAAAATCTACAAAAATTTTCCGAAAATAAACTTAACACATTTCCGAGAAAACTCGCTTCTAAGCTGCCGGACCTTAGGTTAATAGCAAATTGCGTTATTGAATTTTGAAGCGTTTAATGAAAATTCGCTACTAAAACACACTTACTGCGTCTCGATTTTTTTTACAAACATGCATCATATTTCGATGAAAAATGCAAAAATGCAATAAGAAATGTTAAAAAAAAGGTAGGTATCACCAACGACTTATGGGCCAGCCTGTGGTTGTCAAAATAATTTTATAAGATGCAGCCAAAACACCATATAAGTAACGTATACAATTTTTTTTCGTATCTTGCATAATAATAATAATATTGAGCTTTACCGTAGAAATGCGTCACACTGTATATATGTAAACAGAAAATAAACCCGCATATGGATTCTAGGGGGCCTAGTTTTTGCTCTTTTGAAGAAATCTTTTTAGAATTCAAAAGCCGCGGTCTCCTCATTAACGAATTTTTTCTACGAAAATGAGCTAAAAATTATAGACCGTTATACCATAAATTTAACTAAAACTACTTCCAAAGCATCAGATAAAGGGTCTATTTTAAATGAATTTTCTGGAAATATTTTATTAAAATGAAGGTCAATAATGGTTTAAGCTAAAACTTAAGGATTTGCAGAACACTCTTTATAAAATCCGTATTTCTTTCAGGTTCTTTGCCTAAATGTTACCAATTTTGACGTTTCAAATCGCGACTTTTTACGTTTTGAGGAAAATCCCTTTTTTTTAAATGTGTCTAACTTACAGACCTAAATTTTGGTAAATTATTCACCCTTATATATATATATATATATATATATATATATATATATATATATATATATATATATATATATATATATATATATATATATATATATATATATATATATATAATTGAAACTGACCCTGGATATGGGTTCAGGGGGACTAGTTCACACTCATTTGAAGAAAGTTTTAGTAAATTCAAAAGTCGGGATCTCCCCGTTGGTGATTTTTTTTTTCAAGAAAATTCCCTAAAACAAGCACTTGTGAAGCCACGGGAAAAGTCTACGACTGTATTCAATATGGAACCGTTTCACTAAGTTAGAGCAAGAACAAACAACCAGATATGCTATTCAAATTGAATTAAGTCTTAAATCTTTCACATCTCCTCTTTATCAAATTATTTTTTATACAAAAACTCGCTAAAAAATTCATCGGAATAACAACAATCCTATTAGATAACTGTAAAGTGAAATAAGACTTTAAAAAAAATGTTAAAAAGCGAAGTCACTAACCAGGATTAGAACGCGTCTTTTGGGAAGCGATTACCGACACATATCTAGGAGCTTGTTAGTCATTTCTTGTAATATTTTTCACTCACTCTGATCTATAAATTTTTACATTTTAGTGAATTTTCGTAGAAAAAATTCACTAATGGGGAGATCCCGACTTTTGAATTTTGAAAAAAATTTTGCAAATCGGCGCGAACTAGGACCCTTGGAACCCATATCTGGGGTCAGTTTCAATTTTTATATGTTTATATATATATATATATATATATATATATATATATATATATATATATATATATATATATATATATATATATATATATATATATATATAATAATAAGAACAATTTTATAATTAAGACAAGCCTTCTCTTCTTACCCTCTACGCTCCTCACAGGAAACAAGGTGACGTTTATATATATATATATATATATATATATATATATATATATATATATATATATATATATATATATATATATATGTATGTATCACACCGATAACTCAAAAAATAATGGGCCGATTTTGATAAAATTTGGCATGTACCTTCCTTGTGTCAATGGCTTGGATAATTTCGTTAGTCAGGAAAATCTGACGAGGTATTCCGGGAACATTTTGAGTTTTCATTCGAACAAAATTTATATCTCCGGAATTAACAAAGTATGGGCAACCAAAATTGGACACGAGTTTATATCATTATAGGTAAGCTACCTACCAAAATTTAGCACTGTAGGTTAAAGGAGAAAAAAGTTACAGGCATTTAAAGAAAAATAAATTTGGGTTTTCCTCAAAACGTCAAAGTCGCCATTTAAAATGTCAGAATTGGTAATATTTAGGCAATGAACCTGAAACTAATATGAGCTATGGAAAGAAACTGTCTCAAAAAGAATGTTTTAAAAAGCCTGAACTCTTAGTTTCAATCGTCATTGTCCTTCATTTTACTAAAATATTCCCAGAAAATTCATTTCTAATAGACCCTTTCTCTGATGCTTTGGCAGCAGTGTTAGCTATAGAGTTTATCGTTTAATGGTAGGTATATTATTTTTGTCGAATTTTCGTAAAAAATCATTAAAGCTCAATATATCCGTTAATATGCAAGTTACGAAAAAAATGTATACATTAATTATAGGGTGTCTTGAGCTACATCTTAAAAAATATTTCCACAATTACAGGCTGGCCCATAAGTCGTTCGTGATTCAAAATTACTTTTTTTAATCGAACACGCCCTATGTTATTGCATTTTTGCATTTTCCATCGAAATATAATACATCTTTGTAAGAAAAGAAATTCGGGACGCAGCAAGTACGTTATGGTAGCGAATTTTCATTAAATGCATCAAATTTGAATAGCTCAATTTGCTATTAACCTATAAGGTTGACCAGAAAACCAGTTTAACAATTTAAGTTTACTTTCGGAAACTTTTGTACATTTTCAAACAATAAAGTTATTTTGATGAAACATGGCACATTGTTTCTACTATATAGATTATACTGGTAACCAAATTTGATGCATGCTTTCTTAAAAAAACATATGTGGTATTAAAAATATTTTAATGAAAATTCACTACCATAACGCACTTGCTGCGTCCCGAATTTTTTTATCTTTCTTGAATCAGATTTACTTAATTAAAAAGTAATTTACCTCTAACTTTTTTGTCTTTTGAGATAGAAATCTGAATTTCGGTACGTCTTTATGACAGAAACTAGCGCACCAAATTTGGTTGCCCTCACTTTATTAATTCCAGAGATATAATTTTTTTTTTTTGAAAGAAAACACAAAATTTTCCGGGAAAAGCTGGGCGGATGTTCCTGACTAACGAACTTGTCCAAGCCACTTGCAAAAGGAAGGTATTTTCCAAATTTGATTAAAATCGGACCATTATTTTTTTAGTTATCGGTGTGATATATATATATATATATATATATATATATATATATATATATATATATATATATATATATATATATATATATATATATATATATATATATATATATATATATATATAAACTGAAACTGACCCTGAATATGGGTTCTAGGGGGCCTAGTTCGCGGTCATTTGAAGAAATTTTTTCAAAATTTAAAAGTCGGGATCTCCTCATTAGTGATTTTTTTTTAAGAAAATTCACTAAAAGACATATTTGGTATAAAAACATTTTTATGAAAATTCACTACCATAACGCACTTGCTGAGTCCAGACATTTTAATTTAAAATTTACCACTCGAATAGCTTAAAAATGTGATTTTCAACTTAATAACCAAAATCACCAAACTACCCACTTAAGTAATTAGAGTAATTAAAACGATAATGAAGACAAATGCCGGCTTCGCACAGTGTCCAGTGCGATATGTATCATATCTTATTAAATTACACAGCTTGAAACAATTGACCGCAGACAAAATTGTATCTATTATAAATAATAATAAGAACAATTTTATGATTAAGACAAGCCTTCTCTTCTTACCCTCTACGCTCCTCACAGGAAACAAGGTGACGTCACTGGACAATTGAAGGCGTTCTTGAGCTTCGCTGAATTATCCACTTTACGAAATAATCGACGATCGCTTCACAAAAACGACACTTCATTCAAATGTTTTATTTTACATTGTTCAATAGAAACCCTCTACGTCATTTCTAATAATTGGGACAGTTTTTCAAAAAATATGTGATCATGACGGTTTTTCAAACAGTTTGACAAAATCGATAACCAGTCCAAATAGTTTAATAAACTTGTAAACACATCGACTATGTGAATAAATTATAAATTATTGATAAATTTTAAACACTACACAACTGATTTTATCTTAAATATCACGCTTTCGATGTGTAGATGCAAATTTAAATTTCGTTCCAATGTCAGGATTTAATTTGTAGAATAATACGCGCACTTTTACTGCGAGGCAATGACTGAATAAGACGGCGGCCGGGACTAGACTGTACTAAAAAAGAGACAGAACAACAATGTTTAAGTCTCGTGATTACTGAGATAACAAGATTCTTATTAACAATTTCGTCTATCTTGTGCTTTTAAATATATTATTTACTCTAATTTAATGAGTATCAATCATGTTCTCCTAAGTATTGGCCTGAACGATCTTTTTGTGTTTCAATAAGTCTAAAAGGCAGTAAAAGGCAAAAAAATATTCATTTTTATTCATTGATATCCATAATTGAAGACTATAAGTTACAAAAGGTCTAAGTGACAAAAAACTGATTCCGAGATAATTGAGAAAAACTGTTTTAGTGAATTTTCTTTTTAAAAAATCACTAATGAGACCGCGACTTTTGAATTTTGAATTTTTTTCTTCAAACGGGTCCAAACTAGGAGCCCTAGAACCCATATCCACAGTCACTTTCAATTTATATATGTATATATATATATATATATATATATATATATATATATATATATATATATATATATATATATATATATATATATATATATATATATATATATATATATATATATATATATATATATATATATATATATATATATATATATATATATATATATATATATATATATATATATATAGTGGCGCATTGAAAACGAAACAGACCGATTTGCGTCCAGAGAAATTTTTTGAAGAAACGCTGAAACACGTCAATTTTAATATTGAGGCGGACATGTTTTGACGTAAAACTCAACTTTGTCACATCAACTCCTTAAAGGTGGTGATAACAACCCTTAAATTATACATAGGGAACACGGGTCGAGTGTTACATCATTTGAAAGCTCTTTCCTTTCTGAATTCGGCACACTAATTTTTTTGGAAGTTTTATTAACTCGTTTAAAAATTATTCACAGTTGAAGATGCAAAAACGCATTTCACTCACTTCCATAAGAAATGTGCTGATAGTCGATGTTTTGTTGGTTTGTAAACAAAAAATTGACTATCAGAACATTTCTTACCGGAATAAGAGAAATGCGGTTTATTATTTCAGTTTATCGGTCGGTTTGATACTTCATACTACTACCGAAAATTAATTTCACAATGGTGTATTCTGTAGGAGAAAGAGTTGAAATAATTACTCTTTTTTTTTCAAAAACGATGACTGTGCCAACCGTACCGCAAATTTGTTAAATGAACGACATCCGAACATACATGTTAACAGAAAATACATTTTGGAGTTAGTTACAAAGTTTCGACAAAGGATCCTGAACGTGAATTTTCGGTTAGAAATGAGACTACTGAGATTGAAGTTTTAGGACAAATTAATGCAGACCCAACTTTGAGCACGAGAAAATTGGCCACTGTCTTAAACATCAAAAGAAGGACTATTCAGCGAATATTGAAGCATCACCCGTATAAAATTTATCTTTTACAACAATTGAATGAAGATGATTTTGATCGGCGGCTGGAGTTTTGTGAAGTTATGACTGCACGAATAGCTAATAACGGGAACTTTCTGTTCAATATCTGTTTTCAGACGAGTGTACGTTTTTATTAAACTCTACAGTCAATCGTCATAATTGTCGTTATTGGGCAGATAATAATCCAATAAATTTTCACGAAGTCCACACTCAAACTCCACAGAAATTGAATGCCTGGACTGGCATTTTTGGAGACCGTTTAATCGGATCAATTTTTCTTGATGGCAATTTGAGTGGCGAAACGTATTTGAAGTTACTAGAAGATATCGTTTACCCTCTACTAGTTTTTAGTTTTTTAACAAGATAGCGCTCCTCCGCATTTTTCACAACGTGTTAGGGAGTTTTTGAACATAGAGTTTTCAGAGCAATGGATTGGGCGTAGAGGTGCTATTGAGTGGCCCCCTAGATCACCGGATTTAACTCTTTTAGACTTCTTTCTATGGGGCCATTTAAAGAGTAAAATTTACGCAACAGAACCGGATTCTCTGGAAGAATTACGACGACGCATTGTTGAAGAATGCCGTCTAATAACTCCACAAATGCTCCAGAATGTCAGGGCTCGTTTTGAACAAAATTTGTACTTTTGTATGGAAGCTGGTGGTCAACAATTTGAACACTTACTTAACTGAATAAACATTTTTGAACGTTTGGTTTTGTTTTTTTAGTTTTTTTTTAACGAAAAATTGACTAATTAGTGCATTTCTTATCACAATGAATGAAATACGTTCTTGCAACTCCAACTGTGAATAAGTTTTAAACGAGTTGATAAAAATTTGTGTTCTGAATTCAGAAAAGAAAGAGGTTTCAAATGATGTAACACTCGACGCATGTTCCCTATTTAAAATATAAGGGTTGTTATCACCACCCTTAAGGGGTTGATGTGACATAGTTGAGTTTTATGTCAAAACATGTCCCCCTCAATATTAAAATTGAAGTGTTTCAGCGATAACTCAAAAAAATAATGGGCCGATATTGATCAAATTTGGTGAACACCTTTCTTTTGAAATGGCTTGGACAAGTTCGCTAGCTAGGAAAATCGGCCCAGTTTTTTCAGAAATATTTTGTGTTTCTTTTCCGGAAAATTTTATATCTCCGGAAATAACAAAGTTATGGCAGCCAAATTTGATACGCGGATTTATATCATAAAAAGTAAACCAGGTACAAAAATTTAGATCTGTAACTTTAAACAAAGTTATGGGCCTTTAAAGAAAAAAAGGGGTGCCACTGATGACCAGAGAAACGCACAAAAACAAAATATTTTGTATCGATAACAAAATCTATTGTATATTTTAGACTTTATTTTGTACTTTTTCCTCTTAAAACGTCAAAGTCGCAATTTGAAACGTCACAATTGGCAACTTTTAAGCAAAGAACCTGAAACGAATACGAGTTATGTTGAGAAAATGTCGCAGGAAGTGTCTTACAAACCCATAAGTTTCAGCTTCAACCGCCATTATCCTTCATTTTACTAAAATGTTTCCAGAAAATTGATTTCAACTCCGCTGGAAAGATCACATAAGCAATATTACAGCAAGGGCCGAAAAAGGGATAAACATATTAAGAGTACTAGCTGCCAAACCCTGGAGAGCAGATCCAGATATCGCATTAATAATATACAGATCGTTTATCAGATTAATAATAGATTATGGATCCATGTTGTATTACCAAGCAGCAAAAACTCATTTTAAAAAGCTCGAAGTTATCCAGAACAAATGCTTGAGAACTTGCATAGGCGCCTTTTTTCTCCCTCAGGGCTCGTCCGCGGCTCTGCTGCTCCGATAGCAAGCATAGGCGCCTTAAACAACACATAAATTTGTAGCCTATTAGCCGAGTGTTCCGAAATGCCAATCAACATTCGAAGCTCAATGCTGTCCACCAAGTTTTTAATTAAAATATATGCCAGACAAAGCAGTCTCATTAACAAAATATGCGATCTAAATGTTCTCGATATTACAAATTTATAAAAATAAAAAAGCTCCAGCATTGGTAGAAGAATACAGAGAGATACTAATAAAGCTGCAAGATGGCATCTGGGTTGGCAAATGCAACAGCATTTACAGACTACCAGAGAAAATACCAGACACATCCATTAAATTCATAACGGACTACTCAATATTACCGGTCGAAGTGAGAAATAGATTATTTAACCTTGATTTGGAAAATATGGTACCACATAATTACATCCTGTTTACAGACGCCTCTAAGTTTGATAGCAAAGTAGCATTGCCCATATGGGACCCACAAAAAGATCTTAGTAAAAAGATGCAAGTAAAAGAACTATTTCCTATATGCACTACAGAGCTCATATCAATTATAGAAGCTTTAGATATTGCTAAGACCATTGACCACACCAGATTTGTAATAGTACCAGATAGTAGAAGTACACTTGGAAAGCTGTACAAGTTAAATGCTACTTCACAGTGTAACTATATGCATGAGAGTTACACACGGAGGATTAATCCTGTCAGCTTCTTCATTGGCTTTGACCCCCGAGTGACCCGGCACCCAGGTGAGGGTGACCTCATTTGCCCAGCCAGATCGCTCGTCTCGTCTCGACATTCACTTGCCAGCCTGGAATTTACACGTGGGCTACTTAGGGTGTTAAGGGCTGCCTGACTGTCTGTGGCAATGAAGATCCGGTTGTTGGTGTAGCCCCTCCTCTTGTTCTCTCGCACGCAGTGCATTATGGCGTACATTTTGCCTGAAAGACCGTTGCATTAGCTCCGAGGGAAATAAAATTACTTACCCTCGGTCCTTTCGAATACACGCGTGCCCCAGTCCCACGCTCCCCGCCGGATCCGTCCGCGAACTGGACGAGCGCGTCCCGTGGTAAGCCCGGCGTCTCCCCCGCCATGCCTCGCGGGCGGGGATTTCCACTGTAAAACTGTTTTCCCTGTGGATTCGTGGGCTCGCGAAGTCCGACCTCATTTCAAGCATGGGGGCTCCTTCACGATCTCCCGAATTTTTCAGTGACCCCTGCAGCCTGGGTTGATCTTAAGTCTATTGCAGGCTAGTCTGTATAGTCCTAGTCTGGCCTCCCCCATGATAACCAAGTGTAGGGGGGGGGGCAGATCCAGCAACACATCCATAGAGGCTGTTGTGGTTGAAGTCATGGCTCTGTGATGCCTAGGCAAGCCATCCTTTGGATCTTGCCTAGTTTTTCTTTGGCACTGGATTGTGTCACCTTAGGCCACCAGACCAGTGCCGCGTATGTTAACGATGACCTGACCACCCTTGTGTATAGCCAGTAGGCCATACTAGGTCTTAGTCCCCACGTTTTTCCATATAGCCGCCTAGTGACGGCTGGGGTCATAACTGCCTTACGCAGTATTTTTTCAACGTGATCATTCCAGGTTAGCCTATAGTCCAATACGACCCTAAGATATTTTACCTCCCTGGTCATTGGGATGTTTCTACCGTATAGAGTGAGAGTTCTGTGGCTCTCCCACTTCCTCCTCCTCGTAAACGGTATGACGGTTGCTTTCTTGGAGATCACCCCGAGCCCTTGCCAACCGTGTACCTTTCCACCACTTTCAGTGCTGCCTGCATGCGCTCCCACACTGAGTGTGTAACATTTCCTTGGACTAGGATGACAATGTCATCCGCATAGCCCTGTGTCTCGAACTCCCCTCCCGAGGGCCCCCCTAGAAGGCCGCCCACGACTAGGCGCCAGAGCAGGGGAGACAGAACGCTCCCCTGCGGACACCCCTGCGACCCTGCCAACAGAAGCCCTCCCGCGAGTGAGGTGAACACCGCCCTGTTCCTGAACATAAAGCCGATCCACCTGCAGCAGGTCTCCTCTATTCCCCGTTCCCTGGCAGCTGCCACTACCGATCCAAATGAGGTGTTGCTGAAGGCACCCTGTATGTCTAGGAAGGTCTCAGCGCCAACTCCCTTTTCTCCAACGTATTTTCCAGTTTCAGCACCAGTTAGTGCAGTGCTGTTTCTGTTGGGACTCCTGCTCTGTATGCATATTGTCCGCAGTGTAGGGGATATGCTTCCAGAACACCGCCCGTAATCTGCCGGTCGAGCAGTTTTTCCATTGTTTTTAGCCAGAAGGACATGAGACTTATTGGCCTCAGGGACTTTGCCTGGTCTGTTGGCCGCCCAGGTTTAGGAATGAACACAACCCTGGCCAGTCTCCATGCCCTCGGAATATACCCCAGAGCCAGACTGGCCCTCATAATGAGGGTAGCGCCGGTGCCAGTATGTCTGTACCCTGTTGGAGCATGATGGGCATTATTCCATCAAATCCCGCGGATTTGAATGGTTTAAAGCTGTTAATGGCCCATCTAATTTTGCCCCAGGTGACCACCTCTTTAGCGACTGTCCATCCACTCTAGATGTCCGCCTGTACGGCGCCTCTATTTCTGAGCGTTCCCAGTCCGGAGGTGATTGGTTTATTATGTTGCAGTGCCTCCTCCTCGACTCCTTCCTGGCGTCTCTCAGTTTTTTGTGGTCGCTTGTTAGCGCATGTCTATATTCATCCCATGCTCCCAACTTTTTGGCAGCGTTGAACAGCATACGAATCTGCGTCCTCATTTGCCTGAGGTCCTCGTTCCACCACGGGACATTCCTGGTGGACGCCATTATTTTCAGGGGGCAGTTGACCTTATAGGCCGAGTTGATTGCGTCTCGCACTTGGGCTGCCGCAATCCCGAGGTGTATTGAATTGTCTATGGTACTCTTAACCCCTCGCAGTTCCACTGCTAGGTCTGCCCTGTAAGCTTCTCAGTGCGCATTGCGAGGGTCCCGGTACCACACCGTTTGTCTTTTGACTTTGGCGATTTCAAATCGGATGTATCTGTGGTCTGAGCTACTCACTTCCCCAGACACAGCCCAGTTCTTAACAAAGTCACCCAGAAACTGGGCGGGAACTAGATCTAAAACTTCCTCATGCCGTGTTGTGACGAAGGTCGGTTTATTACCTCTATTCAATATGTCTAAATTAAATTTCATAAAGAATTGTAAAAGTGACTCACCTCTAGAATTTGTGTCCAATCTTCCCCACAACTCATGATGCGCGTTCGCATCCATGCCGATGATGGTTTGCCATCCACCTGCTCTGCTACCCACAATCAGCTGCTCCTTGGATGGAGGAGGGTCCGTACTGTGCCCTGGTAGATAGGCCGATCCGACAGTAATGTCCCTCGGCCCATCCGCTCCTCCACATCGGATTTTTATCGTTGCCAGGTCCCTGGAACAGAAATTAATTAAAGGCAGAAACGCTATCCCTTCACTGACAAAAATGCAGGCCTACGGATTCTCGCTGGATGTGCTGTAGATGAGCTTTCCAGCAGCTCCGCCGAGTCCCTTGATCTCTCTTTTATAAGAGTACGATTCCTGGATGAGGGCCACATCCGTGTTCCTCAGAGCCATCAGTAGTCCGCCGTGGCTACCCTACTGTATTGGAGGTTGACCTGAAGGACTCTAAGTTCTACACCCCCCGCCCGTTGCATACCCAGTGGGCGGAAGCTAACCCTTCCCAGGCCCCAGAATGCCTTGGAGGAGGTTCCAACCAGTGTTGTGTCCCCAGTTCAGGGTTCTAGGTCTTCACTCTTCTGACCACCGTCTCATGCGGGATGGTATCAGGGATCCGTACGAGGACCTTGTGTCTCTTTGGAAGTTTCTTAGGCTCGACGGCTGTCAAGTCCGCCCCTTCCCAAATCTGACCAACGCCCCTTCCCAAATCTGACCAACGCCCCTGATCGTTTTCCGCAGCCAGTCTCGCGACTGCGAGCCGGCACAGGTTATCCACAGGATGCCCCCCGCCAGGTGCGCCCGGTGGAACTGAGCCGGGCTTTCCCTAGCCTGAAGAGAGTCCACCGCAGCTACCACCGCAGCCTGGATCAGGTCCGCCTTCCCCCGGTCTAGCGTGACCTTAGGATGGTGTCTGTCAATCACCGCCATCCCGAGGCTCTCCGCAGCCTCCCTATACGAACCAGTCTGCGTCGGTGTTCCAGCCCTGGCCCTTTTGGGACGTCTGTCTGCAGTATGCGTGTTAGAGTCCGAGCGCGGCCTCTTCTGACTCGCACTCGCCTCTTGCGCCTTTACAGGTTTGTCGACCGTGCACGCCCCCGTTGCCATTTTCTGCGCCCTCCGGAGCTTCTTTTCTTGCGGCCCAGAAAGACGATTGGACTGCAGGGACAGTCCCTCTACCCCTGCAGTAAGGTCCTCATTGGTGGAGGGGCCCTAGAGTCCGCAGAGTTCGCCGCCCTCCGGTGGGGCCCAGCCTCCAGCTTGGTTGTCGGGAACATGTCCATGGCCGAATCTACGCCCTGATCCCCCGTATCTACGTCGGTCGTGAGACCTCCAGAGTCCGCGGATGCGGCCGCCCCCTGGCTCGTCTCTGTTGCCGGAATAGATTCAGGGCACGAGTCTGTAGCCGGAGCCACTCCACAAGCCTCATTAGTTTTGGTTTTATTTCTTTTTCTCTTCCTCATGTTGTTCCCACAAGAATAGGTGAAATACGGTCCACACCATCAGGACCCCCTGTGTGGTGCAAGGCGGGTTACTCTGAAGGGTTGCCCGGTACTCTAGAAGTTCCATTCACGACACCATCACCTTGGTGCCATCCATCCCTAGGTTCGGGTCACGTGACACTGTGGATTGGGGGAGTTTTCTCGACCTTCACGTCTAGATCTGTCATGTTTAGTTATAACCAGGGTCACCTCGTGCGGGATGAGGCTCTTCAACGCGCATGACGGTCCTGGGGAAAGCTCCATCGAAAGGTCGTGTTGTTGTTTCCAATTACTCAGTTTACCCCTCTTCGACCTCTGATTAATACTTTACAGAAACAACGCAAAAAAGTAAATTTGATTTGGGTCAAGGGACACTGTGGAATCGCAGGTAACGAGATGGCCGACAAACAGGCAAAATATGCACTAAATACCGGTGTTATGACAAACTACAAATATTATTACAAGAATGTCTACTCCTATGTGACAACTCTGCACCAAAAACGATGGCACGATCAATTTATTAAAGGTACGAAAGGAGCATATTATAGGAGTATACAACCTACTATACCTAAAAAACCATGGTTCACCAAAAGCAACCTCGGTAAACAAAAATAAAAATTATATGTGGAGTCAGGTCTAATCATGGATTAGTACCTAAACATTTATTTAAATTGAGGTTAGCTGATAGTCCGCTCTATTGCTGTGATGAATTGGGTGACTTAGAGCACATCCTGATCCAGACAATGTTGCGTGCAAATACAATTTAATTTGCCGCCACTACTAGAATTTAAAAAAACAGTATAATATATAAATTAATTACCAACCATGTTAAATCACTAAAAATAAAGATATAGATAGATATAATGAATACTTAGTTTTAGGGGAATGTGTTTGTATGAGGAGTGGGTACAAATGTATTGTTACAAAGCACTTCAATAGACGTAGGTGCGGTGTTGCCACATCTCCAAAATTTCCCCCAACATCTGGGAATTTTTGCACAGTCTGGCAACACCGCCTCCCCACCCCCCTGGGGGTGCCTGGGGTGACGCCCCTCAGGCGAAGTCTCAACCCTCTAGGACCAGAAATAACGAAGTTACCAACTTGTACCCCGTCGGAACGGATAACTGAGGTCTGCACATTCCGAACACCCTGTATACGCAGAGAACCCTTACACCCTGTATACGCAGAGAGATCTTATAGTTCGAGAAACACCTCTTGTGTAACATAGGAGTGGTGACCACATTTGGATCATCCTGTATATACATCCCCCTGTATACACACGGGACCGATCTGTATTCACAGAACCTTCTAGTAAAAGAAGGTCCTGGAACGTTCTGGAATGGAACGCTCTAGAAAGGAGGGGAAGGTACGGCGAGTATATAAAAGCGAAAGCAAGCCAGCCCGAGTTAGTTCAGTTCAGTAAGAGAATGTGGTAGTGACTTGAAGAAGCAGTGTAAAGTATTAAGAGAGTAGCTACTGTAGTACCAGTGTAGAGACTTGTGTGCAGATTAGTAATTGTAGACAGTAAATTAAGTGTTTTGTGAGAGAGACATTCTAGAAATTTTATTGTATCCATATTTAGAGTGTAAATAAAGTTGCTTTGTTAAAATTAAAAGTCTCACTTATCCAGAACCCGGAGAAAACGCAACAGTATGTATGTGTCGGTGTTTGTGTGAATGATTTTGTATATCTCTGTACATTGTAAAGATATAACACGACGATTAGGCATCAATAAGCAAACAATCAATTATAAACAATAAAATCAAATTAATTTAAGTTCACTCTATGTATAGGTATATAGGTCACCTTAGTTTGTCCCAGTGTAATACCTTTACTTACCATGGCCCTCCTGTGTTGTGTTAAATAAGTTGCTCTGACAGGTCCCAGGACATGAAGATGTGTTTCCTGTCTGATATCCCTCAGTAAAAAGGATAAGAAAAAAAATAATGATGGCAATTGTAAGGAATGTATTTTCTCACCCTGCTCATAACGCTATTTTATTATGAAAATTCTCTGTAGGTATTAAATAGACACGGCAATATGTGAACAAGTTTCACGTTAAGTTTTACATATGTGGTCCCATTAAAACTAAAGTGTTAGTTGAGCCAGACGCACTTAAAAATTGTTTACGGAACGAAACACATGCTGTGGGGTTGCAATGTAGTTCAGATCTTTATCTATAAACTTGAGAACTAGTTTGAAGTAAAGCATATCTCCACATTTGTGCGTGAACCATGACCTGAGCTGCATTAAAATATGCTTAATATTAGCGAAGTTTACAGTGCACGTTATATATATATATATATATATATATATATATATATATATATATATATATATATATATATATATATATATATATATATATATATATATATACCTTTATCCAGGTGAGTTAATCTCATTGAACATGGCTTGTTCGTTTATTGTACCTGTTCTTATTTGTTAAAGTTATACATTGGGGAGCAATTTCAATAAGTATATGATTAAGGGTGGTTTTAGGAAATCATTTAATAATTAGTTTATATTAAAATAAATTGTAGCTAAAGTTCAAAGTCCGTTTATTATTTATACGAGGCTAAGTTATAAATTGAGAAGTAATTATCATATTCAAATAAAGGGGCTTTATGAAACAATTTGAGAATTAGCTAAGTTAAATAAGGTTGTTTACTTATACGAGGTTAAGTCAATATTCATAAATTAAGTAACAGTTGAATTATGTCAGTTTGTTTAGAGTAAATAAAGTAGAGTCTGTTTGAAAGTAAATTGATGATAGTTTGGAAGGTGTGAGGGACACCTTCGCTGTTTGCTCACCCAGTAGGGCGTCATACTGGTAGAGGCGTTGGGTTTAGGCCCAGGTTACGTAACCACAATACGGTGGATTTTTGTGGCATCGTCACATTATGGTGGGGGTACAGCAGTATCCATTGCACCCGCCTGTGGCGATGCGGTGGAGAAGGGCACATTGCTGTGTTCGCCCTTTGTGTCCATTGCACTTTCTCAGTATTTATGTGTGTGAACCGTTGTTGTATTTGTCGATCTGGTAGCTTGTCCGAGACACTGTGGCCAGTTCATTCGTTGGTCTCATTGCACGGTCAGTCCCAGTGGGGGAGTTGGGGTACTTGGAGAAGGGCACAGTGTTGAGCTAGTCCATTGTGTCCATTGCACTTCTCGGTAGTCAACTCTGTCAATACGAGCACTCTAGGTGAGGTATTGAACTGTGCCTCATTGCACACCTGGAAGCCAGCACGGACCTAGTGTTCGGATACAGCGCCCAACAAAACACACAGGCTAAACTATTGTTTTAGAAACTATTATTTGAGTAACTAATGTTTGAATAATTATTGTTTGAGTAGTTATTATTTGAGTAACTATCGTGTGAGTAACTACTTGAGTAATTATTATTTGATTAATTATTGTTTGAGAACCTAATGGTTGAGCATTTATAGACATTGTTGAGAAGCAGTTCTGAGGCACTGATGTGCGCTGTTGAGAGATTATAATGTGGCTCAGTGGAGCCTTGAGTAGGAACTGCCATTAATGTTGGAGTTGCTCAGTGGAGCGTTATGTCGAAACTGCTCTTAATGTTAGGTTGCTCAGTGGATCTTTGAGTATAAATAGTTGTTGATGCCGAGTCGCATGGTGGCGCGTGCAATTGGTAAATGATTGACAAACTAATAATTGAATGCCCCTCGTATATATGTTAGGTTGTGCTTTAGATGAGCAATGGTGTGTTCAGGTATGTTTTTAATTACAGGTTAGTGATGTTGTTACTGGACACATTTGGCACCCGCTCGCCCGACTCATTACGCCCGTACATTAAGGCTTCGCCATTATTCTGACAAGTAATAAACCTTTTGCCTTTTGCATGATTACTCTTAAGTAGATAACACAACTGCTAAGTAATTATATTATGTAACTGTTAGTCAATTGTTATTATTATAATAGGTTACTTCTATTGTTTACTAAGAGGGTTGTAACCTTGTGTCATCGAAGGGTTGCGTTCACTATTATTCAATATATATCTTTTTAAGAAAAAAAAAACGTCAAGTTCGTTAGAGTAGGTGTTAGGTAATGTGTAAAGTATAGTGTCTGACACACAGTTTGCTACACTCAATGACGATAGAAATTAATTAACGGCGACATAAGAAACAGAAAGGACATTAATTAAATTGTGCGAATGGTTAACCTAAACCGCAGCCAAAGAAACAGAATAATGAATGAATGAAAGAATGACTGTGTTACAGTCCCCCAAGGATATGTACATGCATGTCATCATTATTTATATCAGACTGTGTGTTACAGTCCTCCAATGATATGTGCATGCATGTCGCCCCGCTCTGCTCCAGAAGTTGTAGTCATCTGTGTATTAGGCTAATGAATCAAACATGGCAATTACAACGTATGAATAGCCATACACATAAAAACGACACAGTTCACAGGTGGCAGTCCCAAGGTTTATAGATTATCTATAAATTATCTAATCTATATACCTTGGTTTAAAATAAGGTGTAGAGTTTTTACCTAATGTATGTGTTTCTCTAGCATCAAACAGCTGACCTTCTGAGCGAAATACCTTTCCGTGTAAATGTTTATTTTTAGCCTACTGTCAAGTGTAATAACAATTATAACACACACACACACACCCAAATATATATATATATATATATATATATATATATATATATATATATATATATATATATATATATGCTCGGAAAGATTTCCGCGGTCTTTAATGTGAGACATACTTGGTTCTCGGGTTGAACCGCGTCCAGAATTTATGAAAACTCGACGTTTCGGCTCCTGTTTTGGAGCCATTTTTAAGAGGCAAAAGAAATATGAAATATGTAAGGACACTCTAAGGCCTAAGGCCTCAATCTGCCTACTCCTTAGAGCGGTGAACAAAGTTGGGTTGAGTTGTAACTCGATTACGGGGCCTCAATCTGCCTACTCCTCAAATCATGCCGGAGATCGTCTGTGTGGTCTCAGTGTGTTCAACCCTAGGTCTCAGAGAGATCTGGCAGTTCGTTGCAAATCTTGTATTATATATATATATATATATATATATATATATATATATATATATATATATATATATATATATATAAAGGATGGGGAGAATTAAGAGGATCACTGGCATTTGTTGAGACAGATAATGGGGAAATAAAATTGTCTGTGAAATTTATTGTGTGTTTGTAATAAAGATATAATAGGTTTCCAAGTAGTCGGAAGGCGAAGACCATCATCTCTCTTATTTAAACAATCGGGACGTTTTTCAATCTCGATTGCTTTGAGAATTATCTGCGAAGATCTCTCTGATGCCTATGGTTGAACACACTGAGACCTCACAGACGATCTCCGGCGAGATTTGGGGAGTAGGCAGATTGAGGCCCTGTAATCGAGCTACAACAACCCAACCCACCTTTGTCCACCGCTCTAAAGAGTAGGCAGATTGAGGCCTTAGAGTGTCCTTACATATTTTCTTTACCTCTTGAAAACGGCTCCAAAACAGACAGGATCCGAAATGTCGAGTTTTCATAAATTCTGGACGCGGTTCAACCCGAGAACCAAGTATGTCCCATATATATATATATATATATATATATATATATATATATATATATATATATATATATATATATATATATATATATATATATATATGTATGTATATATATATATATATATATATATATATATATATATATATATATATATATATATATATATATATATATAGTGTGTTCACGGATTGAGTGTGGGTAAAGTATAAGTGACAAAACATTTTTGAATTAGATTATGATATTCTGGGAATCACTCCTGCTTTGTCTTAAACTAAGATGTTAAGGAACTGAACAAAATCAATTAATATACAGGGTAGTTTAGAACTGATTTAATTAGATATGTTAGGAGTAAACTACCTTCGTTTATAAAGATACCGCAAAAAGTTATTAACAAAACTTGTTTAGAATTAAAATTTATCACAGGCTCTCAATGTTCAGCCAGATCAGCCCACTTTGAATTTTCAAGTAAATTATTAACATTTTTTCCCTATCAACATGGAGCTTTTTACATGTGGTTTTCTGAACGCAGGTACGCAAAATAAGTAACCATTCAATGTTAAATAATAATTTATTAGTAAAATACAAAACGCTTATTGCTAACAAAAATCAAAACGAATAACGAAAAATAAAGAAATTATTCAAATGTGCTGCCACCAACACCAACCCATACACATAACTCAGCCCGTTTAGTAAATGCTTTGTAGGCATTTTGAATATGTTGAATTAGAATACCGTCAATTGCCTTTCTCAAACTCAGTTTCAACAAATCAAGATCGTTGTTTAATGTGTGTGTGTGTGTTTTGTTTCTTTAACGTCGGCCTATTTCCGCGACTATGGCGAATCACCGACGCCAGGGAGCAGTTTCACCTCACTATCCTGGAAATTTTGCCAAACCCCTGCCTTTCTGTAAGGAAGGTAGGGATCTTTAACGTGCCCAACCTCGCATGGACACGGGACCGACGGCGGTACGCCCCCTCCTAAGGGCGGAACGTGCAGACATTCAACTTGCTCAAATACAATGCCAGAACCTCGGTTGATGTTAATATTACAGTTTGCCCTGAAAAAATGAAAGGAGAACCCTGGGATCGAACCCAGTACCCTTCGGTTCGGAGGCACACGTTCTTGCCCCTGAACCACCGAGGCACTTCGTTGTTTAATAGAGCCGCGTAGACTTTCTGTTTGAGATGGCCCCATAAATAAAAGTCCACTAAGGTAAGATCGGGACTTCTAGGAGGCCAAGGTATTGGCCCATATCGACTAATCCACCGCCTAGGAAATTCGCGATCTAACCATTCTCGAACGATTCCTGTTGCATGTGCTTGGTGGCCGTCATGCTGAAAGTTGTGTTTGTCTATCTTCTAGTGACATGTTATGCAAATGGTCTTGAAGAATATTTTCAAGCATTTCCAGATAACTGTACTGGTTCCTATTCCGGTCAAATAAAATTGCCCAATTATCCCAGTGTAAGAAACAGCACACCACACATTTACTTCTTTATGGCATTGTCTTCTGCAATTAATTCTATAATTTGGATTCTCCATAGACCAATGCCGTGCATTTTGGGAATTTACCACCCCATTAGTGGTGAAAGTGGATTCGTCCGAAAAAATAATACTTCTGCCAAAATTGTGATTTTGTAGATATTGCTCGGCGTACCATAAACAAAAATCTAATCGTTTTGACTCATCATTTTCTTCCAAAGTGTGTATAAGTTTTGCTTTGAAAGATTTCACCTTGTTGGTACGATAAATTTGTTGCAAATGCGGTTTGCTAATATTGTCAATGTCTAAGGCCCTTCTTCTTGATGATAATTTCGGAAAACGCCTAACAAAATCCATAGCTAATGCAGCTGCCGGGGATAAAAATACAATACACTGTGGAATTTGCCTACGACTAGTGTCTCATCTCAGTTCGATCTCTTTACCTGAGATCCGGTATAAAAGTTGATGTTAGTTTTTTGTAGTTAGTATTTAGAATGTTTCATCCTCTGATGACGCTAACTTGGTCAGTGAAACGATCGTCAGGTCTTTTAAAATCTGTTGTGGTGATTTGGGTTCTCCAAGTGTACTTATCAGTGCTCATCACAGGTTCCAATCTTCACTTAGTAAGAATTATTTCATGAAACTTTTTTTTATATAAATATTTACTACTATAACGCACTTGCTGCGTCAGGAATTTTTCCTGTGTGCAACCTTACTTTAAACATGTTTCGGCTAAAACAAAATCAGCACAAATAAAGAATAGATTTTTTGTGTTAAAGATGGTTTGAAAACCTCTGCTTTTTTGAACATAGAGATACGTTCTCTTGAACGGAATAAGAATAAATGGAAATGGCGCTAACGAGATCGACTGACATTTGACGTTTAGTAATTTGGCTCTCTCGTCTCCGGAGCATGCGTTCATTGTCGTTTAAGAAAGCAAAAAGCAAGACTCTCCACTCTCCACTCTCAGCAAGTGGAAGGAGACAAAAACACATACCGCGATAACAATAGTCCCAGAAAGGAACACGTCTTGTTAATTTTAAACATTTCTGTATAAAAGTTATTTACATAATCGTGTGCAACTTAATTTAAACATGTTTCGGCTAAAACAAAATCAGCACAAATAAAGAATAGATTTTTCGTGTTAAAGATCGTTTGAGAACCTCTGTTTTCTTGAACATAGAGACGCGTTCTCTTGAACTGAATAATAAGAATAAATGGAAATGGCGCTAACGAGATGGACTGACATTTGACGTTTGGGATTTGGCTCTCTCGTCTCCGGAGCATGCGTTCATTGTCGTTTAAGAAAGCAACAGACTCTCCACTCTCAGCAAGTGGAAGCAGACAAAAACACATAACGCGATAACAATAGTCTCAGACAGGAACACGTCTTGTTAATTCTAAACATTTCTGTATAAAAGTTATTTACATAATCGTGTGAATTTCATAAATTCAGTGATACTTGCAATGGCAACACAACCTCACAGTAAAAAAAGAGTGTGTTATTATTATGACAGTAAGTACAGGCTACTTTTCAATTTTACTTCATAGTTGTTCATTTACCCCTTTCGTAGCAAATATAGTTTCAGTTCTTAGATTTGGTGATCTATTTTTCTCATTTATGATACCCCAAAATCGTTGAATGGCAATCATTCGTCATGCCGTCATAAGTACAGTTTTCATATCTGTAAATCGAGAAAATTACGGTTGACTCGCTGTAACCGTAGAATCTGAGTGATATGATTGGTCACCTATCAAAGACGTACAATGATGCTTCTTTCTACGGTTGCAAGAGGAGCCCTTTGGAGTCAAATTTAATTTTCTCGGTTTATGCAAAATGATTGTATATTTAGAACTTTTTTTTTACAGGTGATATTGGAAATTACTATTATGGCCAGGGACATCCAATGAAACCCCATCGTATACGTATGACGCATAATTTGCTCCTAAATTATGGGTTATATCGCAAAATGGAAATCTATGTAAGTCATTTACATAGCTTTTACTGAATATATTTTTATTACTTAATATAAGGCTCTATCCAAAAAATGTTTATGCATTTGGAATTCAATATAAACTTTTATCTGCACAATGTGTAGACAAATGTTAACAACTACTGACTTTTTTGGAAAACATTAGTTACCGGCATTTTTATTTCTTTACAGATTATTGCAAGTTTATTGCTTTGTTTTTTGTTGTAATTTAAATGTCTTTCTTTCATTCATTCCATAAAAAAAAACAAGTTGTATAAACACTACTGACTTTTTAGGTCTCTGTCAATTGTTCTGGATTTTTATGCAAACGGTTTATAATTTTAAACTAAGATTAATTTAGTCTGAACGTGCTTTTAATGAATAAACCATGACACATATAAGAACTATACCACCAAAGAAGTAGTACACGTTTTCAACTTTAATTTGTTGAATTTTTAATATATATATATATATATATATATATATATATATATATATATATATATATATATATATATATATATATATATATATAAAGATGTGTATGTGGGTTCTCCTATACCAAGGGTACTCTATTGTCTAATAGGAACATAACTTTTACACTAAGATTAATTTAATTAATTAATCAGTAAATTTGCAGATAACCTCCCAAACGCTTTTTTTTTGGTCAGAAACATGCTAATACCCCCCTACACCAACCCCCACCCCCAATGGATGCAGAAAACACAAGACAAAATTCTTGTTCACCCCCGCAGGGAAGTCACGGGACTATGAATGAATAGGGGTGTTGGGCAGGGAAGGAGAATAAAGGGTATGAGGAGCAGAAAATGCGAAGAAAACAGCTTAATCCGACTTCTAAAAGCTGCCTTTTCACATTCTGAAGCCATACCCCTCTCAAATCCCACCTACCTTGCTTAAGACCCCCATTCGCCCCAGGTCCCGTAACTGTCCTGAGAGCTGCTCACAGGAAATTTGCCATGTGGTTTCTGCAACGGGGGTAGTTGTAGACCGCGAGAGGGGAAGGAAAATCCCCGTGTGCAACGGGGGTAGTTTTAGACCGCGAGAGGGGAAGGAAAATCCCCATGGTGAAGTAACCTTCCCCTTTAGCTCAGGTGAAATGGTAGGGGAAGGAAAATCAATGTTACAATATAAGTACCCTAGTTTGTACATGTACAGCAACATATAGCAAATACCATCAAATAATAGAAATTTAAAAAAGAACGTTAAATTCACACAACACTTACCTTTTGCATCACAACAGATGAGGTAGTCCGGCCCTTTGGCGCAAATAACTCGCCACCTCGCATGTTCCCCATTACAAACAACAAACGACTCTAGCACATCTGCTGGTGTTGTCGAAGGTTTTTTAAGAAATCATAACGGTAAGATTAACCAATTAGTTTGAAAAAAAAAAGAAGTTATTTAACAACAGTCAACACGGTTATTGAACTAAATGCTCTACAACAGCTCTTATTGAAATAGTGTATCAGATTATAAAATCTAGAGACAATAATGAGCACGCTGAAATCATATCAACAGATCTGTCAAAGGCTTTTGATTCTATTAGCCATGACAGACTGCTGAAAAAGTTGGAGTATTATGGAGTGAGAGGTTCACCATTGGAACTTATCACATCTTACCTTCAGCAAAGGAAACAATCTGTTATGTTGGGGGGCAGGTCAGGTCAGTGCAAAAGCAGCATACTTTGCACACTGTTATAGTGTACTTGCATATGGGATACTTCTATGGGGCAATTCATATGCTACGAGAGAGGTTTTTATCATGCAGAAGAGGGCTGCGTTGGCACTGGTAGACTTGAAGCCTACCGACAGTTGTAGGGAGGCTTTTAGGCTGGAAGGAACACTTCCGGCACTGTATGTGTTTCAGTGTGTGAAGTAAGCTTTCCTGTTTTCCATTTGAATTATTTTATAACTCTTTTACCTCGATATTTTCAGTTTCAAATGTAGGTTTTTGCTTAATATACATATTCCTCTACAATTTCTTCTGTCACACTAGGCATGACACGATAGATATGTAACCAGACCTTACATTCCACACCTGTAAACTGTTGCCTCCTTTCTCACCACTCACAATTGCAGTTTCAATTGTTTTCTTCATTGTGTGCTTATTTCTCCTGTTTCGAACCTCCTTGAATTCATCAGATTTATGATTATCCTTCATTTCCACAAGATCTTGATCTAAATTTAGTATTTCACCCACTTTTGCTCTTTTATACTTTTCCAAATTTATATTTGGTTGTGGATCTCTAGTTTTGGAACTACATGTAACTCTGTATGATTTATCATTATTTTGCTTGTTATCAGAAGGTTTTTTCTTTGTATACATATCCTCCGTATCTCTGTTTTCTTGAAAGTTTTGATTACCATTTAATTTATCTTTTAATAGGCTAATGGTTTTATATAGTATATTCTGACGCCTTCAATTCTTGAATCATATCCTCCTTTGCTTTCAATAATTCCCTCAGGAATTCTCTCTCACCTTCAATAACTGATTCTTTTAAATTATCATGATCATCTTTTTCACTTTCACAGTACTTAATCATTAACCAGATTATCTTTTTCCAGGACAACTAGTCCCCTTATTCTTAATGCACATGAAGTAATGTATTGTTACGTTCTATGGGGTTCTGAATTTGTTAACTAACAAAACACAGCTTTTGAAACTACTAATTTATTATAACCAACTATTTTCCAACACCAGTATCAACTAAAATATTTCTCTCTCTTACTAAATGTCCATAGAACTATATTCCACTATTCGCCTTCTATGATCGCTTCTTAAACACCAACACTTACTGCTGACTCGCTTAATACTGTATGATCACTTATTCTACACCACACTAATTCAATACTGAACTAACTAACTCTATGTACCACTCGCCTATTTATACTGTCCATGGTGATTCTAGACCTTCTACACTGTTCTACACCTGTCACTTCGCGTCCCTTCTAGAAATATCATTCCAGAGTGTTCGCTGTTACCAACATACTACAACTGACCATAGAAGTAACAAAGTCCATAAACTTAATTCTCATAGACAAATGTGACAATATATTGCTTTACATACAGCACACTTTGTAAATGAATTAATTGCATTTTTCTTACAATATTTACTACAATTCTTTCCATCACTCAAGTCATGCTGTTCACTGCCAGCCATCTTGAAAATCCTTCAATGTCTAGAAACGCAGCCACCGCCACCTCCCTGTTATCCGGGAAGTGTGTGATTTTCTCAACAAGGTTATTGAGTGCTAATTCGGTAGATTTGCCAGTTTGGTGGGTATTGAGATATTCCCCCTAATGTGTCCATCCAGTATTTTTTCCAATCCCTTCAGGAGGAATGAAGTAACACTGAGAAGTCTCAGCGATTTGAGTAGAAGTTCATTACGTCCCAATTTGGGCATATATACACCCCTAGTCACAGTCCAGCCAGATGGAATATAGTTCCAAGCCAGACTGACCCTATGCAGCCTGATGAGTGGGTGTTGAGATATTCCCCCTAATGTGTCCGCCCAGTATTTTTCCAATCCCTTCAGGAGGAATGAAGTAACACTAAGAAGTCTCAGCGATTTGGGTAGAAGTTTATTACATCCCAATTTGGGAATATATACACCCCTAGTCACAGTGCAGCTGGATGGAATATAGTTCCAAGCCAGACTGACCCTATACAGCCTGATGAGGAATGGGAGGAGTGCCTCCAGTCCATTTTGTAGCAGAACCGGAATCACCCCATCCTCCCCTGGCGCATTGAATGGCTGGAAATGCTTAACAGCACACCACCGCTGAGCCTGTAATTATTTTCCGAGCAACCTGTTAGTCTTAACTTTGAGGGCGTTTATATCGACCCCGGCGGCGAGATTTCTTCACTACTCAGAATCTGGGAAATGTGTATGTGCTAAGAGCTCTAACGTTTCTTTCCGTGATTCTGGTCGTTTTATCGATTCAAGTTCCTGGACACGGTCACATGAGAGAATCCTGTGGATCCTGGCGCTGCTGGGTAAATTAGCAATATTCTCGCAGAACCTCCTCTTTCATGTTCCTTATCTCTTTGTTGTAATGTGTTAGAGGGGATTTATATTGTTCCCAGTTGCCTGTAGTCTTAGGATGATTGAAGAGACATCGCACTTCTCTTTGTAGTTTTTCGAGGTTTTTGTTCCACCAAGTAAACTTTCTACTGTCTGTTTTTGTCTTTAGTGGATAGTTTTTGTGATACGCTGAGATACTTGCATCCCTTACTTGTTCAGTTGCAATTTCAATCTCTTCACGATCCCTTACTGTGGGGTTAGCGGACTCAGGTCGGTATATGAGGGATTGCTTCTGGTCCTCCCAATCCGTTCTCCTCGGATCGCGAAACTCTACCACAAGTCTAGGGCCTGTTTCAGTCTCAAACAATATAGGCATGGTCTGAACATGAGGATTCAGACGACATCCTCCATTTAACGATTTTGGTGCTTTATAGTCTTGAGCTGATCTTGAGATCTAAAACCTGTTTCCGATTAACCATTATAACGGTGGGTTCCAATCATATGTTGTTAACAACCATCTCTTCCTCTAATATGTATTCAAACAGTCACTCACCTCGCCTGTTGGTGTCCGTGCTTCCCCAAACCAGATGATGTGAGTTCCCATCACAACCAATTACAAGGTGATTCTTATTTCTCTTGCAGTAGGTGATCAATTTCCGCACCTCTGCTAGAGGAGGTTGGTCTGCATCTCTGTCTCCGGGGAAGTAAGCTGAGCAGGCTTCTACGCCTAACCCGGTCTCTCCGAATGTGATCATGAGATGGATGGCTGCCATGTCCGTGGTACAGTATTCTGAAAATACAAAATACTTTAAGTTGTTTCTGATCGAGATACAGGCTCTGGGGTTGCTACCAGAGCCCACCTTTACTCTCTAACCAGAAGTATTACCTAGCCCTTTGGTTCGGTCCGAATTGGCGGTCCATGGCTCTTGGAGAAGAGCAATGTCTATCTGCCCCTCTTTTAATTTCATGCTAAGGAGATATGTTGCAGCCCTAGTATGATGCAGATTCGCCTGAATGCACCTAATTGTGGTGGACATGGGTTGATAATGGGGATAGGGGTTAAAGTGGGAAATGTGTTCAGGTAGAGGGAGAGGTTAAGGATTTGGGGTAGGGTGTTGGGCCATCCTCCTTTTCAAAAGCTCGATTCCCAAGCTTCCTAAAGGAGGGCCAGCCTTTGGTAGTCACACAGGGGGAGGATTTCCCTCTCCCTCGTGATTTCCCTCTAGAGGTTCTAGTGGAAGGATGTATCCTGCCACCTCCTCTGCTTGTGGATGCCAATGCCCTCCAGCGTAGCCGTGGACATTTCGTCAACCGAAAATGTCCACGTTTGTCCTGATGGTCCCGCCTCTACTCGGTGTAGAACAGTCGACTCCCGAGTGTTCAGCCATCATTCATTCTCTTAAGTCTGGTGATCACAGCCTCGGGCGTCAGTGGAGAATCAACTCCGTTCGGGATGTACGCCACACAGACGTAGGGCTTGGGGAGGTCTTGTCCTCACAGAAGCTTGAGAAGGGCCCCTTCCCATGGCTGGAGCTCTCCAACTGCCTGCTCTAGCCAAAGTGAACTATCTTTGTCGGCACAAGTAATGAGAAGCCAGCCAGGCCGATTTTCACAGCCCTGGTACCTTATCTTTGGCCCTTCTTCTGGTATGCCATCCACAACTTTCGAAATTGACCACTGCAGAGGCACCAGTTGTTCACTATTCAGTAAAGAGGAGAGATGTTCAGAGTGGATAATGCGCACTCTTACCCGTCCGGCCACTGCACTGAATGTTTGTCTGACACGGCCCTCTCGGAGCTTGTTTGCCCTCTGTTGAGGTGTACTGCCATCTGACCGGCGTCGTTTCCCACTTTCGGCTCCCACAGTCAAGGTGTCAGACTCCTTGGGTCGTTTGTCGTACCCTCAGAGCTCCCAGCCCCTCCCTGAGCCTGGCGGGACTCGACTTCCGCCAGTGCCTGACTCAGGGCGGTTGAATAAAGCACACCCGCCTTGAGCAGATGGCTTAGCTGTCTCCTTGCGGCTCCAGACAGTCGTAGTTTTTTCCTTTGCTCCTCCATGTGGCGGACGGGGGGCTTTAAAGCTCCTGCTCCTCATCAGAGGACAAAGATTTGGTGGATAGAGAGGGGATGACCCCTGTCCCTTCCTCCATAGGTTTGGCGGTTAGAGAGGGGATATACCCCATTTCTACCTCCAAAAGTTTGGTTGTTAGAGAGGGAGTAACCCCCATATTTACCTCCTTAGGTTCTCCAGTTGCCTAGAGATCGAGAGAATTGTTACCTACCTCGTTTGGGTTTATATTTTTGGCTGTGTCCATATTCTGTTCCCACGGGCAGCTGGGGAAAATTGTGGTCAATCGCCATGGAAGAGCCCCACATTCCATGGAGAGGCATTTATACACAGAGAGGTCGTCCGGTTTCCCTGGTGAGGGTTACGCTAGGGGCAGAGTTACCACTATACCAATGCCCGGCCATACCGACCAAAAGCATCATCGTTTCGGCACCAACCCACCAAAGACCATGCGTTGTGGGTTTTTTACAGAGGTCTCTCCTCATAATTCCCGGCCCTCCTAAGACATGATTAGGTAGGGTTACGGCATTACATCCTTCATTGCTGAGGGATGGAGCTCGTCCACAGGGGAGGTTTTATCGCTGAGATGTCGCCGGGATCACTTGGGGCCCCACCACCATCTCGAACACCTCTATACCACCCCTAGCCATATCTATGGCGACACTCCTATCCGCGACCCGGGGACGCGCCCGATTGCTAGCTCAAACATGCAATAGCGCCACCGGCGGCGGCACGCACAGCTACATGTAGGCAAACCCCGGGAGGCACTTGCTTTGGGATTAAGGGACTTTGATAAAATTGATTAAAAACACATGTCTGAAGACTTTTATATACTTCTATATGACCATATTTTATTGATATTTATTACATTGTGAATTTGACTCACTGTTCGCTATCATTTATTAATATTTATCGTTTTAAGGTTTTTTGTCCTTTTTATGTTTTATATGTATATTGGTCATGTCTAATATATATTCAATTTTATTACACAGCTAAATATGTTATATGCAGTAACGCTTAGTAGTAGGCTATTGAATATTTTAATTAATATTTTACAATATTACAGCGGCCCCACAAAGCAACAGCAGAAGAAATGACAAAGTTTCATTCAGATGACTATATCCGCTTCTTACGCTCTATTCGTCCGGACAATATGTCAGAGTACAATAAACAAATGCAACGGTTCAATGTGGGAGAGGATTGTCCCGTGTTCGATGGTCTTTACGAGTTTTGTCAGCTCTCTGCAGGTGGTTCTGTGGCTGCTGCCGTCAAACTGAACAAACAAGCATCGGAGATATGCATCAATTGGGGTGGAGGTCTTCACCATGCCAAGAAGTCTGAAGCCTCAGGCTTCTGTTACGTCAACGACATCGTGCTGGGTATCCTAGAACTTCTGAAGTACCACCAGAGAGTACTGTATATAGATATTGATGTGCATCATGGAGATGGTGTCGAAGAGGCTTTCTACACAACAGACAGAGTTATGACTGTCTCGTTTCACAAGTATGGTGAATATTTCCCTGGTACAGGTGATTTAAGAGATATCGGTGCTGGAAAAGGAAAGTATTATGCAGTAAATATACCACTGAGGGACGGTATGGACGATGAGTCATACGAAAGCATCTTCGTTCCTATTATCAGTAAGGTTATGGAAACGTTTCAGCCTAGCGCAGTTGTATTGCAGTGCGGAGCTGATTCTCTTACTGGTGACAGGCTTGGATGTTTCAATCTCACAGTTAGAGGTACATTATTTGTTTTTCAATAATCATTCTTTGAGAATTAAAGCTGAAATGTTATTTTATATGAAAAAATCAGTTGAAATTAAAGTATTCAATGCAGTAACATTCTTTGTGACACTAATGTTACAAGTAGTCAAGTAGGTACTATCAATTACTTTAAATTTCAGCTTCGATTTTCTAGTTAAAATCATTTTATTCAGAAATGATATAATTGAATAGGGTAGAATTTAATTTTTTACCAATTTCACAAAAATGTAAATTTATATAATTTACTATTTCCTTTGATCTATTTATTTTATTATTATCACATATTAACACATTATTAACTATTTGTATTCTTACTTTAATTAATCCCAGTTCCTTTTATTTGCAAATGACCTGAAGATTTTCAAGGTTGTCAGGAATGATTTGGATTGCCTTGAGTTGCAGAGTGATATTGATAATCTTGTCGGTAGTATTCAGGCAATTGCCTGGATTTAAATTTAGAAAAGTGTCTTTCTATGGTTTTTAGTAGAAACTACACTGTCTTTAACCATACTTATTCCATTAATTCAGTAAACCTGACCGCTGTATCTGATGTGAAAGATCTTGGTATTTTATTTGAAACAAAATTAAGTTTCTCTCAACACATTCTAAATATTTCTCTGAAATCACGTAGGCTTTTGGGTTACGTACAGAGAGTATCATCTGATCTCTCAACAACATCATTAGCCGCTAACTGGGACCTCCAAAACCGGTCTCCCAGGTCCATTTAAATTTAAAGAATTCGTTTTAATAATAAAGCGTACTAATAACGTACAATTCTTATAAAAATTCACTACTATAATGCACTTGCTGCACCCCGAACATTTTTATTTTATTATTGTCTGTGATATTTGCTTTTGTATTGTCGCTGTTAGTTTCTTATATTTTGAGTTTATGACGTTCATTAGGCATATATGACAGCTTCTATTTATTATCATATTTATAAAAAATCCTGAAAGAAGTGAATTTTAGATTAAAAAATAACATTCTGCAATTGTTACCCCCTTCAAAGAAAAACTAGAACCGTGGTATATGTGATTGACCTCAGGTGGATATAAATCTGCTCAATATTAAGGTCACGATCGCCTATAATACCCTACCCTAAAATAGCTATCTATCAGATTATCATATTTATTAAGATTAGCAATACTTTTAGGAGGTTGACAGATCTGGATGTAGCTTGATACTCACGTTCTTTTTCCTTGTTTGTTTTGCACTGCCTGGAGTCCTATATTTGTGGGCGCTCCAGACTAGTGCCAGGTAATATAGAAATGTAGATATCTAGATAATCGTTAATAAATAGTAAATAATTTGATTAATTTTTCAATTACCCAACTGGCTAGTTCTTTGAGTGAGGCTCCACATAAAAAATATATACCTGCGTGAAATTTCTACATTAATTATTGAAAATAAGAGATATTAAAGAGAGTGTATAGGTTAGATATTTTACAGACAAAATTTGCCAATTACAATTCCAAAAACTATGTGTTTATATTTACAAAATTGACAAAATCCTAGAGATTAAACAGGAAATTTATAGTTATTCTAACAGCACCTCCCCGACATTGTTTAATAATAACTAATCGCGTTTCATTCTTGATAATGAGAAAAAATAAAAAACACATGTATGAGATGTTCAAAATGTATCGCTTGGCAGCATCCTAATCGTAAATAAAAATGTCTTCTAATGTTAATCAACATCTGAGGCGTGGTCGACCTGATCACAATCTTCTTCATCAATTCTTATATCAATTAAATCGCATGTATAGTTTTGTATACCATACTTTTCACTTACTTACTTGCTTACTATTACTAAGAAGAAGTCTAATAGCTTAAGATTGGGTGATCGTACTGGCCATTCTAACTATCCTCACCTCACTATCCAGCGATTTGGAAATATTAAGTCGAGGTACTGCCGGACATTGGTTTGGTAATGTGCTGGTTCTCCATCCTGCTGAAACCCTTTCACATTTACTGGAAGTGGGTTTGCTGGATCAGGATATAAGTTTGCCAAAGTTGGCACGACATTATTTTGGAGCAATGCTAAATAATTATCTCCATTCACCAATCAATAAAAAAGGGACCAAGAACATGGTTTCCAACTATTCCTGACCAAACGTTAACCTTTTCAGGTTATTGCATATGTTCTTGTCTCATATTTTGGTCTGCAGACCAATCCTGATAGTGTTGGATAGTGTTTTTGTATTTTTTTAAATTGATAATGGGTGTATTTTCTTTCTTTAACATCAGTCTATTTCCTCGATTATGGCCAATCTCCTAAGCCAAAAATCAGTTTCGATCCTTGAAATGTTGCCAAATCCCTTTCTTTCTCTAAGGATAGTAGGAATCTTTAACGTGCCCAACATCACATCACACATGGTACCAAAAACCTAATGTGCAGACATTCTACTTGCTCAAACACACTGCCATAACATCGGTATATATAAATTTTACTGTATGTGCTGGGAATTGAACCCACAACCCTTGGCTTCAGGGGCACACGTTCTTACCACTAGGGAGCCACCGAAGCTTTTTCTTTTTTACTTGAAACAAGATGCCTCATCAAGAGCCAACTAAAATTCGCTTTTCATTAATTTCTTTTTCAAGCTTATATTTAACTGTTCTGCCCATAAGAAAGTATCTCAGTAGCCACATAAAATGTTTGTAAAACACAGTTTGTAGTGTTAACTACACAGACATGGTGTAATTTTCTCATGATCGATTGGACTTTTTGAAAGCCACCATGTATGTTCAACAAGAGGGAGCTCCTGCACAAAGCAGCAAGAAAATATGCAATTTTTGAGTTCAACGAGACATAAAATCCCCAAATATAGTGATTAAGTAGTCATATTTAGAGCATTACAATCAATTTAAGATATAAAGTTTCTGCTGCACCTTGGATTTATTTGTTCTTTAGTTTATTGCCATTTAGTATATGAGCTCTTAACAAACTATAAATTCAATGTTTTATGTAACTTAGGTCATGGGAAATGTGTGGAGTTTGTGAAGAAATACAATCTCCCCTTCATGATGGTAGGCGGAGGTGGTTACACCATCCGAAATGTCTCACGTGCCTGGACATACGAGACCTCTGTGGCTCTTGGAGTAGAAATTGCCAACGAGCTTCCATACAATGATTACTTTGAATATTTCGGCCCTGATTTCAAACTCCACATCAGCCCAAGCAACATGGCTAATCAGAACACACCCGAATATCTTGAGAAAATCAAGACCAGGCTGTTTGAGAATTTAAGGATGTTGCCTCATGCTCCTGGAGTGCAGGTGCACGCTATACCTGATGATGCCATCAATGATGAATCGGATAATGAAGATAAAGTCGATAAAGATGAAAGGTAAGTCATAGAAATACTGCTCAATGCATGCAAATTTATGGTTTTAAATAATATGAGATTGCTGATGTCAATATTTTAGCTAGCGGTTACTCTTGATTTTCAGTTTTTTCAGCAGACTTCTTGCCTTTTATGTGTATTATGCCAGCCATACACGTACCGGCCGGCCTGTCAGTTACACCTGAACAGTCCACAGGTAACAGGCGGCTGGAGCGTGAGTGGGGTCCGGCTGTCCTGTCAGTTCCGACTGTTCAGGCGGCCTATGATCGAACGAAAATACAATCGTCCAGTCGGTTGGCCTGAAGAGAGTTCAGGCAAGCCGGTACGTGTGTGGGGTGAGATGTCAGGCCGGTGATCACCTGACCACCCAACTGCATGTTGAAAGCATTGGGAGAGTTCACCAGGCACCAGCAGATGCATTCTCATGTCAAAAATGTCTGGACGCAGCAAGTGTGTTATGGTAGTGAATTTACATTTAAATGTTTTTGATATCAAATATGTCTTGTTTAATGAAAGCAGGCATCAAATTTGGTTACCAGTAAAACCTATATAGTAGAAACAATGTACCAACTCGAAAACAAACATGCATTACAATTCGATAAAAATGCAAAAACCCCTTAATTACCCACCAGTATGCCCACCAAACAACTGTGGAAAAAACCCTCAACAGATGTACTGGCTCTATCTAGTGGTTATCAGACCAATGATAACATATAGAGCCATAGTTTGGTGGCCTAAGGCACTTCGTGGTATCGCGGGGGCCAAACTGGCTCATCTACAGAGACAAGCTTGTCTGATGATAACGGGAGCGATAAGCACCGCACCATCAGCCGCTCTGGAGGTCCTCCTTAATATTCCACCTCTTCACATATGGCTGGAGAGGGTGGCGAGGTGGACAACGTGTACAGACTAAAACAAACGGCCGACAGTATGCCGAAGGAAATAGGTCTGGGAGGGTCCGGACTCCTTGATGACATTGATGATCACGGGATTCTGGGAATGGTCTCAGACTTAATGCCTACAAAGATCAGTAGAGATCTGTGTTTCAAGACCGTCCTCCCGGAAAGGGAGGACTGGGAACGAAATCAAACGACCCTATTGAGAGCCGATCTCTGCTGGTACTCTGACGGCTCCAAAACCAATATGGGAGTAGGAACCGGCGCATATGGGGGCAGCACCGATGCTAGACTATCAGCTAGCCTCAGCAAGTACGCAACCATACACCAGGCAGAAGTGTATGCCATCGAGATGTTTGCAAGTGAAAGTATAAAAAACCAGCGCAAACACAAATCGATAAAGATATATGCAGATAGCCAAGCTGCAATAAAGGCTCTTGGTTCCTACCGGTGTAATTCAAAAACGGTATGGAGTTGTAAATCTGCCCTTAACGAACTGGGCAACAGTAATGAGGTGTCGCTGGTCTGGATACCGGGTCACTCGGACCATGATGGCAATGTTGCGGCCGACACGCTTGCCAGGAGTGGTGCCCAGAGAGACTTTGTCGGGCCAGAACCGGTACTGGGGATAACATCGTGCCCAGCAAAACGCACCTTACAGACCTGGACAGAAAGAATGACAATCCAGTATTGGCAAAATCTTCCAGGATTAATTGCTCACTCTAAGGCCTTCATAAATGGCCTGTCTGAGTCAAGGGCTAAAAAACTTCTAGAGTTAAACAGACAACAACTGAGTACTCTAGTCGGCCTGTATACAAGTCACTGCCGCTTGCGTCACCACATGCTCCATATTGGGGTCGGTCAGGAGACCGAGTGCCGGCTGTGTATGGAGAGTGACGAGACAGCAGAGCACGTACTGTGTTCCTGTTCGGCGGCGCACAGGACTAGATACCTGCTCTTTGGCGAGATAAAGCTTGCGCCGGAGGATCTGGATCAACTTTCGCCCACGAAGATTATCGACCTCTGCAGGAGGTGGGCGAAATATAAACTAGTAGGCGTGAGCCCCAGTAGACCTTATGGTCGCGGTGGAGGGACCGGTATGGCCCACCCACAAACAAACCTAACCTAAAATGCAAAAATGCAGTAATATAAGGGGTCTCCGATTTAAAAATGATTTGTATTGCCAACGACTTATGGGCCACCTGTGATTGTCGAAATAATTTTTTAAGGGCTAGCTCAAGACACCCTATAATTAACGTATACAATTGTTTCTCGTATCTTGTATAATAACAGTAATATTGAGCAATCACGTTTTGCACCACTCTACGTGTTTTTTCCGTTTTTTATTTGCCTCTAAAATGGCTAATAAAGCGAAAATCCCACGATCATCTTCATGACTGAGGAACAGTATTTAAAAGTACAAATTAAAATAACTAAATTTCGACTTATAAAAGTTGCTTGCCACGGCCTGGATTCAGTTGATGGTGTCGTACGGCTTGCCGGTACATGTATGGAGATTTCAGTTCAACAGGCCGCCGGTATCGGGTGAACAGGTCAGGCGTAACTGACAGGCCGGCCGGTACGTGTATGGCCGACTTTAGTGAATTTTCATTAAAAAAATTCACTAAGAGAGGTATCAATGGTGAGACTTTCGGAAATTTTCTTCAAATGAGCGCGAATTAAGGCCTCTGGAACCCATAACCGATAACTCAAAAAATACTTCACTGATTTGGACCAAATTTGGGAATTACCCTTATTTTGCTACTGCCTTGGATGAGTTCGTTCATCAAATCTTAACGGCCAATTTTTCTTAATAAAAAATTAAAACATTTTTAAAACGCAATATCTTTCAAATTGTCTAAGTGATTAAAACGAAAATCTACTACTTAAAAGAACATAGGCAGACGTAGTTGTGTACCAATTTTCAAGTCGTTTGATCAAAGGATGATAAAGTTATTCGAAATTAATAATAAAATAATCATCGACATCACTTCAGATTCTGTAATGCAATATCTACAATGTTGGACAAAGACAGATGACGTTATCTGTACTGCTATGCTATTTATATAACTCGTAGATAAAAAACTAAACAATGGAAGTTGTTGCAAGATGTCAGCCTGGAGAGCATTGTGAGAGATATGACAGGGACGCCATCTCGGTGCAGGACCGGGTAGTATGTTGTCACGATAGCTCTAGTTTACACAACATTTTATAGATAGAGCTGTGTACAATATACAATCAACTAACAATTGTGTAAATTGTCAGCCTTGGACCATTTCTTTCCTAATACCGGGACAAAGTTTGCGTCTAAAAGCGCTAAATTTTAGCATGCGAATGTATACTATAAATTAAAAAATTCGGGGCGCAGCAAGTGTGTTATAGTAGTGAATTTTCATAAGAATTGTACACTCATAGTAAGATATATTATTATACATTTCTCCAAGGTCCATTTAAATTTAAATAAATTGTTAAAGATGTGTAATTGTTTGGAAGTTGAAAGTAATAGTAATGGTGACAATTCAAGATGGAGTGAGTAGATAGCGGAATAAAAAATCAAGGTTTTTATCATGTCAAAATTTAATTTGTCAATGTCATGGAAGTTTTGCTAATACCGTTTGGACACAACCTATCAAAATTGCATCCTGGACAAGCACAAGTTTAAAACTTATTTGTTGAATGATGCACTGTAAAACTTATATCAATAAACTAATATTAATGATAATAATAATAATTACTAAGGAAAAATACCTGCCATTCTTATAATCATCAATGACAGTGACATTTGCTTTGTTAATAATTAATTTTTTCTGAAAAAGTTTTGTAACTTTAATGAAATTTGTAACACATTTTTTAAAGACATTTGCAGTACTTACATTAGATAGATCAAATTTTAATTTTTTAGCTCCATATAAAATATAAATTTTTTCAAATAATCTCTGACTGGGACTCTAAAACCATTCTCCAAGGTCCATTTAAAATTAAATAATTTGTTTTAATGATATATCTTACTAATAGTGTACAATTCTTACGAAAATTCACTACTATAACGCACTTGCTGTGTCCCGAAATTTTATTCTTTCTGGTTTGGCTTTAGACAAATGTTTTCCAGGCTAAACCTACCAATTTTAGTGAAATCGTAAACGATTTTATGTTGCTCTAAGGATGGAGTGGAAACTCTGGTCCTGCCACATAGATCGTGGTCAGAATATCAAAGTTTTGAAACCACAGTCTGTTAGCATATCTGACAATTGTCATTCATGATGTACTTTTAACCAGTTTTTATCTGAGTGGAATAAACTGCTTTTTGATCATTCAAAAATGAAAAAATCTGTATGAGGCAGTATTAATTATTTGGTTTTGAAAGATTTAACTCGGAACAAAAATTTAAGATCAGAAGAAATCAACTTTCTGCGATGGTGCCAGAAGGCAGCCAAATTTAAAGGTATTGATTGGTACATTGATTCTATAACTTTCACTCAACCCTCATACAACACAATAAGTTGTAAATTGTAACCTCCCTCAAATAAAGGAATTTATAACTCTGTAATAGGCAAGCAGTAGTAGTAATATATGTGGGACCTCAAGTGCACCCAAATCTGGTCAGTAGTAAGGTCACTATTTCCTATAAGTCCTACCCTAAAAAGTTTCTATCTATCAGATTTATAATTAGCAGGATTAGAAATGCTTTATAAGGTTTGAAGATCTTATTATTGTTTACTACTTACGCTGTTGTTGTGTTGTTGCACTGCCTGAAGTCTCATATTTATCAGCGCTTCAAACTAGTGCCTGGTTACGATGATTTTTCTAAAAGTTTATTTTCGGTATCTAGGAAATCGAGATCAAGAGTTTTTATAAGTGTCGTCACGGAAGGTCAAAAGGGTTTAAATAGGAATTAATTTTCAATTAGACAGACATGTTAATGTAACAAAATATTAAATTTATTCACATGGATTTGAAATGGTGAACAAAATAAAATTAAATGGTTGGTAACTCTCAAAATGAACATTAATTGTACACAAATAGAAATCAAATGAATAGCAAATATTTCAATAACAAGAAATTATTAATTTACATACATGTGACAGAATAGTGAGACAGATGTGGTTTGTTTATTACTAAAGAAATCTAAGCACTTATATTGATATATGTTAAAAATCAGATGCTGTGTGTTGCAGCTCAAAAGTAAACAAATTAATATGTAAATTATTTGCCGTTTGTCAACCAATTCTGTTAATCTTTTACTCAAATCCTGGCCAGTTTCTCAAGTGAAGCTCAATTTTGAAAAAAAAAAGTATGTATACATGTATATCTCCGTGAAAACTTTATACTAATTATTGAAAAACAGGTGACATTAAAGACAATGTACAGGTTAGATATTTTTACAGACAAGATTCACTGATTACAATTTCAAAAACTACGTGTTTAAATTTACAAAAAAACTAACTGATGAGATTCCAGAGATTAAAAAAAAAGAAATTCATAATTCTTCTAATAGCAACTCCCTGACATTGCTCAAAATCTAAACTTGATTGAGTGTCTTTGAAAGTTCAGATTATAAAAGTTCAGTTGCCAGATGAGTGCATAAGACCAACTTTGCTAGTTCAGATAAAAATTCTATTGACTCACCGAATCTTCTGCCTTGAATTACGTGGTTACTCTATGGGGACGACCCCCAAATTGAATCAAATACTGGTAGCTGATACAAGTCTCAGTGACTCCAACAAGAGAAAAGAAGCTGGGAAAAACAGTGATGGTTCCCATTGATGGTTACTAGGCCGGTGGATTTATTATGTCACGTGTACAAAACCCTTTGACAACCAGGTCAATATTCTGAAGTCGCTTGGTGGAAACTTCGCGATTTACAATTAAAACGTTGAATCTGCTCTAGCGAAATTCACTGCCAATTGACTCAAACTTCGGCGATAACCCAGAATTCTTTTTAAAGTAGCAAATCAACAGGTTGATACAAAGAACCACAACTTAAGTTCCGTTTTTATGCTAACTACGATGTTTATTTAAACTCGAAAATCACTAAAACACCTCAAACAACCACTGAGTATTGTTAGAAGGCAGTATAGGTAACAGAAAGACTATTAAAAACTCAGTTTATAAGACAATTCGAGAGACACCTAAAGTCAACGTGTTTATGCCACAGGCGTCAGTGCCAGACTCCTAGAGGTAGAGAGCGTTCTGCTGCTCCTTACCCCTGCACGAAATTTTCTGAGTCATGAGCGTTAGTGGCTATATGCGAGCTCTTTCTCGCCTTCATCCTTTGAATGAGATAAAACGAGACCTCCAATCGCTGGCGAAGTCACCGACGTCTTCTATACACACCTCCACAATAATGGACTCGTCCGTTCATTTACTAACCGTTTTTCTAGATTTCATCATAGATTTCATCAGATTTTACCTAGAATTTCAGGACAATAGAGATGTTTATTTTCCCCAACAAAATGCAACGTTTTTCAATATTTAGATTTCGACGTATATTATAGGGAGTTCTGTACGCTTCTTACGATACAGAATTTTTTAGCGAATTTTCATCAACATTATTTTGAAACCAAAACTTGAAATATTTAATATAGATAGGGAACTCCAAAGTGTAACATTTAGCAAATAGTGCTGTGTTTAATAACATGTTTGTAATACATTGCTAATCTAATTGTAAATATTTATTTAGACTTCCACAGAAAGAACTGGATAAGAGGATAGTTCCCGATAATGAATTTTCGGACAGTGAAGATGAAGGTGAAGGCGGCAGGAGAGACAACAGAAGCTACAAGGGCAGAAAGAGGCCTCGTTTAGACAAGGGTGCTGAAGGTAAAGAAACCAATGAAGATAAAATGAAAGATGATATCAAGTCTGAAAAAGGTATATGTTGTATAAGTGTTTTCAGTTAGAAATATTTGTTTCTTTCTTATTCTTACTAATAATAAGCATTTACTATACTTGTATATTATGTATAAGCATTTGAAGTTTTTAAAACATACACAACAAACCGTTTATGTCCAGCTTGTATGATGGAACAGACTTCAAACATTTGGTAAGAATTAAATACATTTATGTAGTGAAATAGTTTACACATGTTTTTTTATCTATAAATTTTTATACTTATACAGGATGATACATGGGAAACGGAAGTTTTTAGAATGGCTAGTACGCAGCTGTAAATGGTGGCAGAGAGATCCCGTTGGGGATATTCACTTCAAGGTCGCCTACTAGCTTTAGTTGCATCGAGCAGTAGACAATACAGCAGCGTGTGTTAATGTATGATACATTTGTTCTTAACGATGAATCTGTCATTCTCACACAGCAGATCTTTGTCGCTATTTTAATATCGGTCGGAATGGTGCAGTTTCAAGCTGCAGTACGATCCTGCGATGGGTTGAAGGTTTCAGATTTTTTTTTTTTTTTTTTTGGTTTAGTTTGCGTGTCATATAAAGAGTGTCAACATTTTAGTACTACAGAATAATGTTTTTTTGTTAAGTTTTCGTTTGAAAGAAGGAATAGTTTTTGTATTAAATGGATTCTAAATATCTATGGTTGCAGCAGGAATGTTGGTGGGAATAGAAATCACAGTTGAAGAAAAACTTAGTTGAAAATCAAAAAGTAACAAGAGCAAAATAATTTGACATTTATATGTTAACGGAGAGGCTGTTCAAAATCATGTCCCAGTGCAAGCACAAGCATATCTTTTTTGTATAACATAATGTATAATTTGAATTAATAGTAATAAATAATAGTAATAGTTACAGATAAACCTTGAATCTGTGAGAAAAGTTTTACGTTTTCATTTAAAATTCTATCCATACAAAATGCAGGTGGTTCAGCAGCTTAACACATTCGCTGCCGCTTAACCCATCATAATATTTTTAGTACATACAGACTTGGAGACTACGTCTCTGGCTTCACTGTTGGGTTTTGTTTCTGTAGGTGAAGGACGTAGCCAGCGCATAAGCTAACTGGAGCAAGAGGCCGTTGTGAATTCTAGATGTTCCCGGATGTTCTTCAACGTTTCTGTGACTAGTTTCGCTGCTTGACAGCATCATCACACAGATAAAATATGAATTAGTACGAAATCATGACAACTACAAATAAAGATCTGTTGCTATGTTATGATATGATGTTTTGATCAAAAAATTCATTACATCGAAAATAAAATGAAACAGAGATGACAGATGAGGCTTTCAAAATTTCTACGTGATGTATGTCAATATTTAACATAAAAATAGAACTAGTCTGTAATAACTATAATAACAGTTACAACAATAAAATAACTAAACTAAAGCAGTCACTATATAACGAAAGTATCGACATACATCAACTCATTATCTTATCACAACTTTTTGAAATAATAGTTAAATTTATTTTCTTTGACTTACTTAATTAGAAAGAAGAATATCCAAGAAAGGGGAGTTCATTAAATCAGTTTGCTCGTTTAAAACAAGGCAGCTATTGTCGTGTGTGTGCTTTTTGACTTCTAAAGCTTCAAAAAAGTCTAGTTTACGTTTGTCATTACAAAAATGTTGTGATTGTATGTGGTTATTTACTGTAGGTCTATGTTTAGTATCAATAATATGTTTTGCAAATGTAGATTTGTCAGCGTGGTTATTTCTAAATGCAGAAATATGTTCTTTGTATCGGGTGTTAAAATTTCTAGAAGTTTGACCTATGTAGATTGCGTTACAATGTGTACAAGCTAATTTATAAACTCCAGCTTTTGTACTTTTGCGGAGAAAATCACTCAAACCAAGGCTAAGCTTGATAAATACTATGGGGACTCTGCACCATAAATTTCCATGGTAAAAAAGTGGTTTACTGAATTCTGTTGCGGCTGTACAAGCACAAATGACGCCAAATTAAAGGTCGCTACACCCGAAACAATTGAAAAAATTCGTGATATGGTGTTAGCCGATCAGAGATTGAAAGTGTGGGAGATTGTGAAAGCCATAGGCATATCACATGGCTGAGTGATTTCAATTTTGCACGATCACTTGGGTACGAGAAAGCTATTCGCAAGATGGGTGCCGTGTTTGCTCACAATCGACCACGAACGCAATCGTGTGACAACTTTGAAGGAGTGTTTGGGGTTGTTCAACCGCAATAGGGACGAGTTTTTGCGCCGTTTCGTAACCGTGGATGAAACATGGATTCACCACAACACACCAGAGACCAAGCAGCAGTCAAAACAGTGGGTTTCTCCGTGCGAATTGGCGCCGAAGAAAGCCAAGGCGGGTTTGTCGGCCAATAAAGTCATGGTGACCGTTTTTTGGGATGTACGCGGTATAATCCACATTGATTACCTTCAAAAGGGAAGAACAATCATTGGCTAATATTATACCAACTTATTGGACCGATTCAATGACGATTTGAAGAAAAAACGGCTGCATTTGGCCAAGAAAAAAGTTATTTTACACCAAGACAATGCAAGTTTGCACACATGTGTAGTCTCCATGGTGAAATTGCATAAATTGGACTACGAATTACTCCCTCATCCGCCCTATTCTCCGGATTTAGCCCCGAGTGACTATTTTTTGTTTCCAAACTTAAAGAAATGGCTCAGCGGAAAGAGATTTGACTCCAATGATGAAATCATCTCACAAACAAATACCTATTTTGAGGACCTCGACAAATCTTATTTTTTAGAAGGAATAAAAAAATTGGAGAAACGTTGGACGAAGTGTATAGAGCTCAAAGGAGACTATGTTAGGAAATTAAATGATTTTTTGTCAAAAAACCTGTCTTTCATTCAAAAAATCACAAACTTATTGACCTGCCCTCGTATTGCCAGTATCCTGGCTTTGACATGTTACTGTATTTTATGTCCTGCATATTATGCTTGTTTGTGCTCTGTACTTGCTTGAGCTTTATTTGGTTTTTTGTTGTATGATAGTTTAGTAAATATTATCTTTGACATGCCATATTTACCATTGTATCAACCGTGGCGAATAAAATTATTATTATTATTATTACTATTATGAGTGACAGTAAAATTGAAATGTTGGTGAGAATGTTCAAGTACGGGCAGGATAATATACCTGCTGAGCAACGCCCTGGGCGACCTCCTCTGGTTTTTTAAAAAGTTGGTTCATGGTGTGGACAAGAAACTTCGAGAGAACCAACGAATAAACGATTTCAAAGTTATCAATTGATTTTCCACAGGTTTCAAGTAGAGGTGTGCGAACCCATGTTTTTCTCGAACCGAACTATCAACGAACCCAAGCAAATATGTTGCCTCGAACATCGAACTTCTGATATAGTATATCTAAGGTTCACAGTCGAACTTTGAACTTTTAAAAATTGAGAATCGAACGTTGAGCTGTCCAAAATTCTTCAAAGTTCACATATAATTTCCGCAAATGCAAAATTTTGGTACATTGTAGCATACAATATTTGGTACATAGAACAAAAAGGAAATGTTCAACAAAATTTGCAGGTTGATTTAGTGAAAATATCATTGGGTGGTGATGTTAGTTGTGAAAGTGGAATAAGGTGGAATTAAAAATACAAAAAGGCATATTGATTAGACTTCATCATCTATAGCTAAGCTCAATTATAAATATTGTGTTGATGTTTGGTATTAGCTAGGCAGTTTTGTGATGTCTCTGTCCCACAAACTGTCAAAAAATATGCATAAGTGAAATCTGAAATTCCGCTTCCGGCTCAAGGGGACGGATACTGAATTCAAAGTGCTGCTACCGAGGTTTTTTTAAATTTTTTCAACAACACCACGAGGGCTTACAGCCTAAATACTATCGTACTGTGGGTGTCGACCAGGAAAAAAATAGGCAACTTGTTCATTCTGGACTTGAAGGTTGGGAGGAGAAGGAAAAACATGTACCGGTAAGGAATGGAAGTCCTCGGGACAAAAGAGTGGCCATAACAAGATGTTCTATGTCTGGTGACCTGAACAGTAAAAGGGTGCATTCGCTCTGTTCCCCTGGTAGATCTGTTGGGGGCAGCAGGTGGAGGAACTATGGAAGAAAGCTCCTCTGAGCAGTGTCCGTGCAGATATCTATAAAAGAGAGAGAGGCCAGTCGGTGGGCAAGAGATGGCAGCCTTTGGGTGAGGGTAGGGTCACCGGTGAGACGTATAGCTCTCTTCTGAATGGAGTCCAGTATAGCGAGTGTAGAAGCGGCAGTGGCACCCCAGATGTGGGAGCAGTATTCGAGGTTTGGCCTTATTTGTGAAGTATATAAGGTATAAAGATTAGCTGATAAAAAGTATTTGCGACCCCGGAAGAGGAAACCTAATTTCTTAGCAGTCGCTTCTGCAATTGATGTGACATGTTGGTGCCAATTAAGATATCAATCCACAGAAACGCCAACAACTAAAAAGGACTCATTACTTTGAATAACTTGGTTGTTCATTGTGATAGGTCTAGGGCTGTTGTATCTCTTATGAGATAGAAAGCAAGACTGAGATTTGGTGGGGTTGAAATGTACAAGATTTCTACTTCCACAGTCTAATATTTTTTGGAGATCCACAGAGACAGAACCCTCCATGAGTCTGCGATCCTCATCTAATTGGGCTAAATAATAATAATTTTTTTATTGGCCACCTTGGGTACAAGCAGTACATGTGACAGGTCATATGTATACTTGAACAAAAATATAGTCCAAAACAAGTGATAAAACAAGGACTAATCAAAAAGTTAAATGTCTGTAAACAAAGACAGAACAAGTTAAAGTCTAAAACATGTACAATCAAAAAAGAAAACATATGTATAAATAAAAAACAGCATGTCAAGAACCTAAACACACACAAATATAAACAACATCTATGCACTCAAACATTCACAAACATGTCACTAAATAAAATATACAAACAAATGGTTTAGTCACTAAATAAAATATACAAACAAATGGTTTAATATAAACAACGACAAACTTCACATAAACAAATCAAGATACCCCACAAATAATGAACCCCGAATCACCGACTAGCAAAATCCAGGAAATCTTCGTGACTGTAAAATGCTTCCTCAACTAAAAGAGACTAAAGAGACAGGCTTAGAATATTCGCTGCCTTTAGCGGCATTGAATGTCTGTAAAGTCCAATTTTGAAGTATACCTGAGCAACAAACTTCGAACTAATTTGGATAATTACATATTTCGAACTTCGAACTACTTTAGCAACGTCTAGCACGAACAATTTTTCGAACAGAAGGCTCGGTTCGGGTCGAAATTTTGAAGCTTCACACACCTAGTTTCAAGGTCAGTTTTGTACACCATTGTTTCAGAGGAACCGGTTATCGAAAATTGTGTTCTCAGTGGGTTCCAAGACTGCTTTCTCACAATCACTAAACCAAAAAAAAGGGGGGGGGGGCTGTGTTTTATCATTTTAGACTTGGTACAATAATTAGGAAGGAGATGAGACTTGAGTGTCTCAGATGGTATCTGAGTCCAAGCAACAGTAAGTAAAATGGCGACACACATTGTCGCCAACCAAAGTGAAAGACAATTTCAGCACGAAAGATTATGGCAACTGTCTTTGGGATAGGAAAGAGATTTTGTTAGTGGGTTTTATGCAGAGAGACCCAACATAAATTTTGATGCATATTGTGTGACCTTTGGAAAACTCTGGCATGTCATACAAAACAAGCGGCATTGTCTACTGTCTTCCGGTGTGTTGTTGCTCCATGGTAATGGAAAGCCACATGTTTCTGCACAAATACAAGATCTAATCAGGTCTTTTGGATGGGGACAACTGGATCAACCACCTTACAGTCCAGACCTTGCACCTAGTGATTTTCACTTCTTTCGATACTTAAGGAGAGCCTTGGTGGTCAACAGTTCAATGACCATGATGAAGTGAAAACTGCAGTCGTGAATTGTGCTTCTTCATAGGCGGCAGATTTCTTAGACATTGGAGTTCAAAAACTTGTTAAATGGTATGAGAAATCTTTAAACAAAAATGGAATTTATGTAGAAAAGTAGATGTCACAGTGTCACGTTCTCTCTGCTTCTTCTCAGTGTAAAATAGACCACTTCTGAGTCCTTATTTTTCTTAGTCTTGTAAGTACCTGTGTACACATTAGTCTGGTTTGGCAGGATCCTCTGTGGGCATTTTCATCCACTGTCGAGGTGTACTGCCATCCAAGCAAAGCCACTTGCTTATTTCAGAGCTCACAGTAGAAGCCTCTCTTTGAGTTTTTCAACTTTAGAGATTTCAGCCGCTCTCTGGCACTGTCTGGGCCTGACATCCGCTAGTGTTTGTTTCAGTTACTCACCTCTTATGACAAGCAGGAAGTACCTTGGACCTATTCATCTCTTCCCGAAACCCACAGGGAACTTCCTCTCTCTAATGTGTATCACAGGTTTTGAATAGATATTATTGTTCGTTTAGTTTTTATGTTTGACTATTGGTTTTTTGTTTTCAGATGAGAAGGATGACTCAAAGCAATCTTCAGAAGATAGTAAAAAAGACGGTGGTCCAACTCCGTGACACAGCATTGCATCACAACATTCTAAATATAAGTGACATAGATAGATTTCATGAGGCTCATGAGTATTTTATTGTGTCATAGTGACTGGTGCGTGATTCAGATATGGATGTTAAATGTACAATATATATTTATTATTTCAAATTATTTTATTTTTTCTGTATAACTTTTTGCCACCAAGAATTGGTGAATGACAATTTATCGTCATTTTTTACATGTAGACATAAATTTGTAGGTTAAGAATTGAAAGGTTTCGTTTACCTTTGCACCACTATGGTGCAAATTACCCGTTATTATTTGACTGTTGTACCAAACGTATTTGTCTGTTTTTTAAGACTGTAATAGTAAATTATTTTTTTGTAAGAATACCATAAAATATCCGAATAAACATTTATAATAAAAGTATATAATTGTTTGATTACAAAAACGTATTTTCAAATGCAATAACCATTATACAATGCATTATGATAATGTAATGTCCGTCTTGCATGTTACAACTTTATTGCTATTTAGATGAAGGAATGGGAGGCAGGCGTAAGCAGCTTTTAGTAAATATGTATTTGCCCACATTTCTCCTAATTTGTGATAGTAATAATAATCGAACATTAAGTCAGCATCAGCAAATAAAAAATATACAGGAGGTAGAGCTGATGCTGATTTTCAGGACCTCGACAAATCTTATTTTTTGGAAGGGATAAAAAAAATTGAAGAAATGTTAGAGGAAGTGTATAGAGCTCAAAGGAGACTATGTTGAGAAATAAAATGATTTTTTGTCAAAAAACCTGTTTCATTCAAAAAGTCACGGACTTATTGACCCGCCCTCATAAATATGCGGTTGAATAGGTAGGCAAACAAATTTTTTCTCTATTTTCTTTCCTGGCGTGCATTCCGCTAACATTTTCTTTGTTATGTGTCTATTGATTAATTTTTCCACTAAGCAATCTGAATATCCTTTATATTTATCCACTTTTTGCTGTACTTTAATTCTATACTATATCTACTTTTACTTAACGGAAAATTTATCAATCTATGTACTAACAAATTTAAATTTCTTAATAAATAGATTGATTAATAAAGACAAGATAAAATAGAAAAAAATGGTTGCCTACCTTTTGAATCGCGTATCACAAGGGGTCTCGAGATCATTTTTAAGAAATTTGTTAGGTAATACCAAAGATAAAGCCACTGAAATGTCTGGCATCTATGAGGCAGGTATGTAAAGATTGTAATCTGAAATACTAAGAGAACCATTGACACTAGATTTCGTGAACATGTGGCACATTTGAGATACGGTAGTGTAAACAAGTCATGCGTGCCACAACATATTTGGGATAATAACCACCACATTGCTAAAGAAAATCTGAAACTTATCAAAAATAAAAAAGCCTGGACGCAGCAAGTGCGTAATGGTAGTGAATTTTCATAGAAATGATCTGGCACAAAATATTTTATTATAACTTTTTTTTCTTGTAACATAGAAATCTAAATTTTGGTGTATAGTTTACTTTTTATATCGTAAACCTACCTACCAAATTTGGTTATCATAGATTTTATATTTTTTTTTAAATAAAAAATTTTCAAATGAAAACTCAAAATTTTCCCGGAAAACCTTGTCCAATTTTTCTAAATAACGAACTTGTCAAAGCTATTTACAAAAGGAAGGTACATGCCAAATTTTATTAAAATCGGCTTATTACTTTTTGAGATATGAATTTTTTTCAAATGAAAACTCAAAATTTTCCCGGAAAACCTCGTCCGATTTTCCTGACTAACAAACATGTCAAAGCCATTTACAAGAGGAAGGTATGTGCCAAATTTTATTAAAATGGGCTTATTACTTTTTGAGATATGAATTTTTTTCGAATGAAAACTCAAAATTTTTCCGGAAAACCTCGTCCGATTTTCCTGACTAACAAACATGTCAAAGCCATTTACAAAAGAAAGGTATGTGCTAAATTTGATTAAAATCGGCTTATTACTTTTTGAGATATGAATTTTTTTCGAATGAAAACTCAAAATTTTCCCGGAAAACCTCGTCCGATTTTCCTGACAACGAACTTATCCAAGCTATTAACAAAAGAAAGGTACATGCCAAATTTTATCAAAATCGGCCCATTATTTTTTGAGTTATCGGTGTGATACATATATATATATAATTATATATATATATATATATATATATATATATATATATATATATATATATATATATATATATATATATATATATATATATATATATATATATAACATATAAAAATTGAAACTGACCCCGGATATGGGTTCTAGGGGTCCTAGTTCGCGCTCATTTGCAAACATTTTTTCAAAATTCAAAAGTCGGGATCTGCCCATTAGTGAATTTTTTCTACGAAAATTCACTAATAGACAGCCAGCGAAGTTTGATACATACGAAAGTATTTATATTTCTAGGTCAATAAAAAAAGTTCCTTAAATCGAGCCCCGCCACTGGTCTAGAGTTCTCTGCGCTTTGAAACATATAAAACTTTCCGATGTCAGGTAAAGTGATAAAGTAAGTTCAAAAACCACGTCCGGCAATAAAAATACAATACACATAAAATTTGCCTGCGATTTAATCTTCCTCTCAGTATCGTTCTTTACCTAAGACTCAATATAAAAGGTGCTGTTTTAGTAGAGTAGTGAGAATTTTTCATCCTCTGGTGATGCTAACTTTGTTAGTGAAATCTTTAAAAAGATGTTGTGGTGATTTGAGTTCTCCAAAGTGTACTTATCAGTGCTCAACACAGCTTCCAATCTTCACTTAGTGACTTATTTTCTAAACAGATGCGGCATATTTCTCTTGATATGAACCAATAGTCAAAAGTGTTGTATCTGGTCACCAGAAGAACACATGAAGGACTTCTTCATAATAAGGAAATTACTGTTTTGTGCAGTTTCACAGCTCTTTTAATATTGGCACATATTTCTTAGAGGAAACTGTAACGATTACGTTTTTTATCTATCATCGTTACTACGTTAAATACCTAAAGAAAACCCCCAAGAAGCTTAAATAATACCAGCTCACTTTCTTTCTGTAAAGCAATGCTAATTGTAGTTTCAAAACTTTTCATTGAAAATTCGCTAAGAAATTTTAAAACGTAACACCCATACTGAATTCCCTATAATATACGTCGAAATCCAAATATTGAAAGACGTTGCATTTTTGTTGGGGAAAATGAATATCTCTATTGTCCTGGAATTCTAGGTAAATAACAGAAGCTGACGTAATTATAAAATCTAGAAAACGGTGGACCAAGTCCATTATTGTTTTAAGGTGTGTATAGAAGACTGCATGGTTTCGCCACCGATTAGAGGTCTCGTTTTATCTCATTCGAAGAGAGGAAGCTAGAAAGAGCTCGCGCACAGCCACTAACAGGTCACGGTAAGAATTTTGCATGCAGCTCTGGCAAGAAGAAGAAGTTGAACCTCAACAGACAAAGCGCTAGCTAAAGAGGAGTGTTAACTGGGCGGTTGACATCGTTCTAATTAGCGTGGCTCACAATTATCTTAAAATAGGTGATAAAATTCGTATTCGATACTATCTAACAACAGTTGACAGTGATTGTTTAATATCATTTGATCGGTTTTTTATTTTAAATTAAATTGTGTTTGGCAGAAAAACGCGAATTAAGCAGTAATCCTTTGTTCACCGACCTGGTGAATCCCTCAAGTTAATCAGACAAAGTTGCCGATTATTACCGAGCTCTGAATCAATTGGCATTATAAATTTCACTTGAGCCAATTTACATTTTAATTGATGTAGGGAGATTTTAGTCAAATTAGTTCCGAACATCGACATAAGACTGTTGTTCATTTGATGTTAGGGGTCAAATTGTCTCACCCAGTATTGGAGCAACAAGATCCATCTGCCCAATAAACGTTTATGGAAAGTACCACTTATTCTCTCCAACCTCCCCTCTCGTATTGGAATTGGTAAGCCTATGTTAGGCCCTGATGGTTGACTGCTTTGAGAGCATCTTCAAAGGTCCAGCAGGTAACCCCAGGTGTCAGGACTTTTTTTTTCCCTCAGGGCTCGTCCGCGGCCTTGCCGCCCCGATAGCACCGCAACCCTTGGTTGATTGTGCATACCCTTAGTCTTACTCCACCCATTCCAAGATCACTGTGCCTTGAACTAGTCTGCACAGCGATTGGTAGGGTGAAGTTTTATATTGCTCTGTCTCCGGTCTAGAGTGACCGTAGATCAGTTGACTTTTCCGGTCCAGAGCTATACACTCACACAAGATGTGCTGGGCTGATTCCTCCCCCTCGCCGCAGAGTCTGCATGCGAGGTCCCCTTCGAACCGCCCCATTTTATGCAGGTGTTTCTTGACGGCCATGTGTCCCGTCAAGAGACCTGTTGTGTTTCTGAGCTGTCCTCTGGTAAGGTTTAGCAGCTCCACAGCTCTCTTTGAACTGGGTCCGTCAATTATTGACTTCCCATGTCTGAGCCCTGGACAGTCCGCCCAGTACACCTTGTGTTGGTTTCTGACCCAGGACTTAATGGCTCCCCTGGCAGTGCTCTTTGACACGCCCAGAGCCGGTTCTGGTCCCATAAATGGTTCTGCTGACCCTCTCTTCGCGAGACTGTCAGCTTCTTCATTGCCTTTAACCCCCGAGTGACCCGGCACCCAGATGAGGGTCACCTCATTCTGCCCAGCCAGGTCGCTCGTCTCATCTCGGCACTCACTCACCAGCCAGGAATTTACCCGTGGGCTACTTAGTGCCTTAAGGGCTGCCTGGCTGTCTGTGGCTATGAGGATCCGCTTGTTGGTGTAGCCCCTCCTCTTGTTCTCCCGCACACAGTGCAGGATGGCGTACATCTCGGCCTGAAACACCGTTGCATGGGCTCCGAGGGAAATACTATGACTTACCCTCGGTCCTTCCGAGTAAACACCTGCCCCCGTCCCACGCTCCCCGCCAGATCCGTCCGTGAACCAGACGAGCGCGTCCCGTGGCATGCCCGGCGTCTCCTCCCGCCATGCCTCGCGATCAGGGATTTCCACTGTAAAGTTGTTTTCCCTGCACATTCGCGGGCTCGCGAAGTCTGACCTCATTTCAAGCATGGGCTCCTTCACGATCTCCTGAATTTTGCAGTGGCCCCTGAAGCCTGGGTTGATGGTGTCAGGACTTGGTGAGTCGATTAAAATTTATTTGTGTGGAACAACCAAAACCTTTTATGCAGCAATCTATTGTTTGAACCTTTACAATTTGAATTTTCAAAGTAACATGACCAAATTTGAACTTCAATAGTGTCAGTGAGGTGTCTGTAAGGGCAACTGTATATTTCCTGTTTCTTCTTTAGAATTTATTTATATGAATAAATTTAATATTATTGTTACATTAACATGCCTGTTTAATTGAAGTGAAATTCCTCCCTAATATCTCCCCTGTTTGGCGGCAACAGAATTAATAAATTCTAATTATCGTTTATCTAGATTCCTTAAATTTTATATAACTAGGCACTAGCCTGGGGCGCTCACAAATATAAGACTTCAGGCAGAGCAACACAGAAAAGAGTGTGAGTATCAAACCATATCAAGATCTGCCAACCTCCCAAAGTGTTTCTAGTCTAAATAATAATCTGATAAATAGGTGCTTTTAGGGTAGAGCTAATAGGCAAAAGTGACCTCACTATCAAGCAGATTCAAATCCACTTGAGGTCAATCACCATATACCACGGCTCAAGTAGTTTTGTTTAAGGACAGTTACAAAACTCAGAAAGGAGAAGATGGATCTGTAAGTGTTGAGCGATACTCACAAATTTTAAGTGATATAATTCTACAGTTGCATGGCAAGGATAGAATTGAAAATATGGTTTTTGTTCATAAAAATAATCTTTATTTCGATAAAATCTATATGGTCGTCTGATATGAGTATAACAACTTATTAAGCTTAATAACATAACATACACACATGCAAACATACAATTGAAAGAACTATATAACCACCGGGTGTAAAAATAATGTATATGGGACCGTGCTCGTTGACAATTAGCACCACCAGTTTAGTGATAATGCATGATTACCAGTGGAGGCTGGTGCCTAAGATTTTTGGGTGTGCTGCATAAAAAAATGTAAGGATAAATAAAATGCTTATTTCAGAAAACTGATAATTTTATGGCACAATAATTACATTGATTTTCTCCGACAATATAACGGTTTTTATTTTTTTACTCAAAAAGGCGGCTCATCGCAGGAAAATAGAGCTCTTATGTTACAAAATTGAACGGGGAATTCAAAACTAATTTTTATTTGGGGAAAAAACCATTGGCGTGCAATTTTTTTTAATCCAAAATTATCGAAGTCAGTGCCTGTACGCACGCTACTGTTAACGCTGAAAATTATGTTTCTATTGAAAAATATGAATATTAGCTGTCTCTTCGTACTAAATATGACAGAAATATCTCAAGCGGTTTCGAAAATATTAATTAACTTCCATTTTTTCCTAAAACTTTAACACCCCGTATTTTCCTAACAGAACATTTTTGGACCATAGTTTATAAAGCAAACTATCATTAATTTTTCATATAGAGTCACACCCTTAAATATTCGCATATCATTAAGGAACAGCCTGTATATCTATCTATGTTGTCTTGGTAATTGTTCTTGGTAACTAAGTTTGCAAAACTTAGTCTTAGCTAACTCACACATTACATCCAATTGAAAACGCATCGCAAACAGAAAACTCCTGAAATAATAGGATAATATATACTATACAGATGCAATCTTGTTTTTATTTTATTTTAACAACACACCACGAGGGCTCAGGAGGAAAGAGGCAACTTGTTAATTCTGGACTTGAAGGTTCGGAGGAGAAGGCAAAACATGTGCCGGCAAGGAATTCTACAACTTTGAAGTCCTCGGGACAAAAGAGCGGGCATAACAAGATGTTCTATGTCTGGTGACCTGGACAGTAAAAGGGTGCATTTGCTCTGTTCCCCTGGTAGATCTGTTGGGGGCAGCAGGTGGGGGAACTATGGAGGAAAGCTCCTCTGAGCAGTGCCCGTGCAGATATCTATAAAAGAGAGAGAGAGAGAGAGAGGATACCAACGGCACGTCGGTGGGCAAGGGATGGCAGCCTTTGGGTGAGGGTAGGGTCACCGATGAGACGTGTAGCTCTTTTTTGAATGGAGTCCAAGATAGCGAGTGTAGAAGCGGCAGCTGTACCCCAGATGTGGGAGCAGTATTCGAGGTTTGGCCTTATTTGTGAAGTATATAAGGTATAGAGATTAGCTGGTGAAAAGTATTTGCGAGCCCGGAAGAGGAAACCTAATTTCTTAGCAGCCGCTTCTGCAATTGATGTGATATGTTGGTGCCAATCAAGATTTCGATCCACAGAAATGCCAACAAGAGAAAAGGACTCATTACTTTGAATACCTTAGTTGTTCATTGTGATGGGTCTAGGGCTGGTGTATCTCTTATGAGAAAGAAAGCAAGACTGAGATTTGGTGGGGTTGAATTGTACAAGATTTCTACTTCCCCAGTCTAATATTTTTTGGAGATCCACGGAGACAGAACCCTCCATGAGTCTGCGATCCTCATCTAATTGGGCTAAAGAGACAGGGTTAGAATATTGTATATTTGAGTGGAGGGTGCTGTCGTCCGCGTAACTGTGAACTGGGTTGGATGTGCTAGAGAGGAGGTCATTGATGTGGAGAAGAAACAAAGTAGGGGCTAAAGCTGAACTTTGAGGAACTCCTGCATTAAATGTTCAATGAAAGGCAAACGGCTGCAAAATGTGCAGCTCTTTTCTAGCGTTCATTCGGTGGTTCCCAAGCCTTCCGATGGCCAGCGGCGCCCATCGATCGCCTCGATTATGACTGCCAGAACAACAGTGTTAGACAGCGATTTCTTTGACCAGTCTAGAAGACTTGCTTTATTTCAATATCCAATTGACTGGTCTGGCGCCGGCGTGACGTTCGCCTGCTCAAATCGCCAACGCCAGAGATCGGCGAGCTTTCAAACAACAACGTATATATTCCCTGACAATAAATTAGAATTTTAATAGTTTCATCCAATTAGGAATCATATTGTTCGATTATTTTGGTTGTTCTACAGCACTTATGGACAAGCTGTCCTGGTTGTTGCACTTAGAATTTCCTAGTAAACCACGTTGCTTGCGATAATTGTTACTAGATAAACGACTAAATTATGTATACACCAGTGGCGTCTCCTGACCAAAAAGTTCGGGTATGCGCTACGAGTTGCTGTTAGTGGTGACGGCGAGGAATACAACTTTTTTTGCATACAAAATGTCAATTTTAAATTACACTGAAAAATTTTCTTTAGCAAACATAGATGTGAAAATGTAGTTTGTCACTCAAACAAAAAATGCATTGACAGTGACTTAACGGACTTACTACAGTGATGTATTGTGTTATAAGATCGGTTACAAGCGTTCTTAAATATAATTTTAAATGTCAACATGATTTGCGTAAAAATAAGATTAAATTTAAAATTAAAAAAAAACTTACATGGCTACTATTTATATATAAATTCCAATCGTCGATCCTGTTTCAAAAAATTGTTCATAACAGAATCATAAAAGCATTCTTTATTGCTTTGGAGTTCGAAGGAAATTTATCACCATGTAAAAGATTAAAATAACTAAGTGTTTCAATTGAAGAATATCTTATATTAATTTGAACACATACATTGTCTATAATTTCACAAAATAGCCGGCGAAAAGATAATTGGTTTGGGACAACAGAATCGTCGATTTTCTGCCTTTTTGCCGAACGCGCATCATTATAGTTTGTAGAATCGTTTGGAGAAATTTGGTCGTTTGTCTATTCATTCACAAATGAATTCTCATTTTCGCGAATCCCTTTAAAGGCATTTAATGTATCGACTACCTTCTTACTGCAATAAAGTATGTCAAATGTTTTCGTTTGCAGAATATCATACAGAACATCTGTGTGGGAAAATATTTTTGAGAATAAACGCAGCAAAAAAATGTTATCAAATTTTTTGAGGAAAGCTAGAAACCCTTGGAATTTGACATTAGAATCATGATCCCAATCACCAGAGTTTTCGATGCAATGTGAAAAGAATGCCAGCAACTGAGATCTATATTCATAAACAGTATGAACTAGACGGGAAGCGAAATTCCATCTAGTTGGGGCAACAGTTGGAAGTTTTTTATCTACAAAATCCTTTAACAAATGGGTTCGTTTCGTCGATTTACTAAAAAATGCAGCCAAACCATTTAATGTTTGAAAAAATATTCTGCACTGCGGAACATTATTTAATTACTGTTGCAAAATTAGGTTCAACACATGAGCATAGCAATGTGTAAAAATGGCATTTGGGTATTTTTCCAAAACTTTTGTTTTTAATCCATTTAAACTGCCAGCCATAACGGATGCTCCATCATAGGTCTGCCCAATGAATTTACGATCTATCTTAAAAGAATCGACGACATTTTCCACATGTTGAAATAATCCTGCAGAAGTTCGGTTAGCACTTACATCAGTAAAATTAATGAACCTTTCGTATGTCGATCCATGGTATACATATCTAAATACAGTTGAATGTTGAGACTTATTTATGATATCAGTGGTTTCATCCAACATAATGGACACAAAATCAGTTGCATCGATTTGTTGTTTTATCTCATCCATCACTACACTATTTATGGCCTAGATTAAATCATTTTGTATAGTTGCAGATGTACTGCGAAATATTGTTGATGTTTGCAAATGATTGTCCAACAGTGGATCAAATTCTCGAGTAGATTCTAAATATTCTCGAAATTTTCCTTTACTTAAAGATTCCGCCGACTCGTCGTGTCCTCGAAATGGCAATTCTTGTTTTCCCAAAAAACATGCAGCTTGTATTAGCCGTTTTAAAATTTCTCGATTTTTTCGCACTTGTTCATTATGAATGCGAATATTGTCTCGTTTTTGCTCGTCAAGTTGAACATCAATTCTTTGTTTTCCAAATAAACTAAATTTTAAAAAACAATTCGCATGAAATTGGCTTCATTCATGTTTTTGCAGCGCTGCTGATAAATGGTTTAGATCTGAAAAACCTTCTGTGTTCCAGATATTTTTCATAGATTCTGACTTAAACAACAAACATGGCCAACAAAATAATTTATTTCCTATTGGACACCCTGCCAACCAAATTGTTTTTTCATATTGCGTGAGTGAAAAATGTCTGGTATAGTCATTGCAGTTATCTTTTTTAATGTTTCATAACAAGATTAGGCATTTGCGGACAAGGTCATTTTCCTATTAGCTGCATTTTTTCTTCAAAAGACCTAATGGAAAAAGGCTTTTCAAACAATTGCTGAATAGTTATTTCTTCTGCCATTATGCAAACACAGATAATTTATATCTTTGTTTTAAAAATTATGAACACTAAATGTACATACATATATTGTATCTATATGGGAATAATACGTAGATTAATAAATTAATCTCACCGCAGCACTAACAAATTAAAATCCCTTAAAACTTTAAAACACGAAAAGAACAAGGAATTATTATACAATATCTTCTCTTCACACAAAATTGTGTTAGCGTTAGCACCGTCCGGAAAGGTGTTGAAGACTGAAAACATTAAAAGTAGTTCAATGTCAATATGGTACTAAATAATAAAATGTGTAAAAATGTATTATAGTCTTTGATTCTAGAATACTGTCGTCTCTGTAAGGGCAGTGGTGATGCTCATAAATAATGCTGTCGCAGGGTTGGGTAGACAGGCGTTCCTTTTATTTGTCTTGAGCTATATTTTTACAGCTCATCCCAGCCTTAAAATCAATGGTATTTTTTTCACTATTTTAAACGCGTGGGCGAGGGACTGCATTGTATATTAATACATCTCCATCGACTCAAGTTGTTCGGAAATATTAACGCACACCTAACCCGAATTCATTCCCCGTTGCTATTGACCTACTCATATTCTCTGAATATGTTACTATTAACCGATTATTCATGAAATCAAATAAGTAAATTAAATCGATTTTCACAAAATATGTAGTGTATTAAGACTAAGGGAAAAAGAAATAAAACATATTTAACTGTGCACATTTTGATTATATTTTAAAGTGTGCGGCGCACACCTAGCTCACTAGGAGAAATCGCCACTGGTATACACGTGTAAAAATAGATTTGTATTCATCCACAAGACTTCTCTGAACAATCTGTCAAGAGTCTCTGATTGTGAACATGTGCACGGTCCCAATAATAATAATCACTTAGTCTTATACTAATTGTAAATATGTTTCACAAATCAAAACAAACTATATTACAAAAATAATAAGCCTTAGATAGCATAAAACTCGTATACAAGATGGTTCACCTGACACATGAATATAACAAGTTATTAAGTTAAATAATTTAACACATTTAAACTATAACAATTTAAAGAAATATAATGCCCAGACGTATAACCAATAACATTGTGTAATAATTTATTTAGTCTAAGACTAATTACAAACACATCTAACAAAGAATAATAAACTATATCCCAAAAATAATAATCCTCAGATATAAAACTCACACACAGGTTCGAAGGGTCAAGTAAGGGCAACAATAATTAATCATTTCTGTGTTCTTTCAATTCTAACTTTTCATCAATAATTACTGCCAAATATTTAAACTTATTGACTTTTACAACAACAGCATCTCCGATTTTTATTTTGCCCTTAAAAAATTACGTTGTTTCCTACCAATTACCATTACTTTTATAAATATTTAATGTATACATAAAAATGCATGAACACATATATAACAATAAAAGCAAACACATACAAAAGACAGCATAATTAAAATAAAATCCGTGAACATTGGAAGATGTTCAATATAAGAAACATACAATTTAAAAAAATATGTAACCAGATTTATTTAAAATATGGACGCAGCAAGTGCGTAATGGTAGTGAATTTTCATAAAAATGTTTTTCATAGCAAATGTGTGTGTTTTTTTTTTAAATTTATTTAAGAAAGCAGGCATCAATTTTGGTTACAAGTATAACCTACATAGTAAAAACAATGTGCCACGTTTCATAAAAATAACTTTGTGTGAAAATGTACAAAAATTTCCAAAAGTAAAATTAAAGTGTTCCCGGAAAAACTCGTTTCTTAGTCAACCTTATAGGTTAATAGCTATTCAAATATGAAGGATTTGATCAAAATTCGCTACCATAACGCACTTGCTGCATCCAGAATTTGTTTTCTTGCAAACATGCATTATATTTCGATGAAAAATGCAAAAATGCAATAACATAAGGCGTGTTTGATTAAAAAAAAAAAGAAAATTTGTATCACCAACGACTTATGGGCCACCTGTGAGATTCAAGTTATTTGCCTAGATTTTGCCAATTTTGACGTTTTATATCGCGACTTTGACGTTTTGAGGAAAACCCCAATTTTTTTTTAATGCCTATAACTTTTTTGTCTTTTGACCTACAGTGCTAAATTTTTGTAGGTAATTTACACATAGCGATATAAAACGATGTACGAAATTTGGTTGCCCTTACTTTGTTAATTCCGGAGATATAATTTTTTTTCGAAAGAAAACAAAATTTTCCGGGAAAACCACGGCAGATTTTCCTGGCTAACGAACTTATCCAAGCTATTTGCAAAAGAAATTTATTCACCAATTTAATCAAAATCGGCCCATTATTTTTTGAGTTATCAGTGTGATACATATATACATATATATATATATATATATATATATATATATATATATATATATATATATATATAATTTTTAAAGGAGTGTTTAAATACAACCAGTTAAATAATAATATAAAGGACATTTGAAGTATTAATAAACTTATAGTAATCTTGTTGTGGTTGTTTGAATTATGGCTGTGGCTTTTTGCCATTAGCTCATTTTTCCGATTTAGGAGGTATAATAATAATAATAATCTTTATTGGTCATAATTATACAGCATGTCAATACATATAAGTCGCTGACTTGTGAAGTATTTCGACATAATTTTACCAAATGTCATTCCCAACATGTTTGACAGCTATCCTCTGAATAACATACTTCAAATTTTGACATGCTAATTTTCAAATTTAGATCTGCCTCTTTCTTTCTCCATCTAAAATTTCACCCAAAACCTTTACTGCCTCGTATTCCTTTCCATATAACAATACTTCATAACAAGCAACTTTCTTTTCTGTTCCATATTTTTGCCAAAATAACAAATTTTGTGAAGAGCCAAGTTACATTGACTTTTACAGACCCTAAATAAAAGTAGTCAAATATTTCCAACCCAGGATATAATTGATACTGATTAATAACAAACAGTGGTGTCGGATCATCTTATGTAAATATACCTGCATCTTTATCCTTCCCAATAAAGTAATCTTAACAGAACAATTTTTCTATCAACAGTGTTGATAGAAATTAAAAGTTTAGTTATTGGTTTTAGTGTGTAGATAGCATTAACTTTAGAATATACGTTATGTACAGGGTTATTCCTTGTAAATTACCCACCGCTTATCATCGTTATTATTGCCTGTAGAAACAACAGTCTGGACGCAGCAAGTGAGTTATGGTAGTGAATTTTCATAGAAATGATCTGGCACCAAATATTTTTATAACTTTTTTTTCTGGTAACATAGAAATCAAAATTTTGGTACATAGTTTACTTTTTATATTGTAAACATACCCACCAAATTTAGTTACCATAGCTTTTTCATTTTCTAAGATAACAATTTTTTTCGAAAGAAAACTCAAAATTTTCCCGGAAAACCTGGTCCGATTTTCCTGGCTAACTAACTCACACACATACACACACACACACACAACTGACACCGGATATGTGTTCTAGGGGGCCTAGTTCGCGCTCATTTGAAAAAATGTTTTCAAAATTCAAAAGTCGAGATCTCCTCATAGCACAATGGTTGGAATGTTATCTAATTGGCTGTTAAAAGCAAGTCCCCCACACATACAAACAGTTGAAATATTTTTTCCGGTGGTAGGACATTCATACATAGCACCAGACAGATTTTTTGGTCAAATTGAAAGAGTTATAAAAAGGAAAGTTGAAATTACAAGTCCAGAGCAGTATATTGAAATCATTAAAGAATTGGGCTACAGTCTATAGATTAGGAGTTGAGGCTCCAGTATTAAACTGGAAGTCCGAAGTACAGAATGTTATAAAACAACCCGGGCAGTGGCATTTTAAGTTGCAAATCGCCTTTTTAGTAAATCCAGACAAAAAGGCTAGCATAATTAAATTAATCAAAAAATATTAAGGGGGAATCTTGGCAGAGTGACGAAACATTGTCATTTTAAAAAGAGCCTTCAATGAGAACTCTGTGGTCTCCGCATTGCGACTTACTGAAGTGGATGAGGAAGATAATCACAGAATGTTATGAAACAACCCGGGCAGTGGCATTTTAAGTTGCAAATCGCCAAGCGGGCCATTATATCACAAATCAAAAATAACGCAATAGAGGTGAAAACTTCTATAGGAATAATGTTGGTGCAGACCAGTCTTTGCTAAAAAGAGGAAAGCAGTTATTAATGGATCCAAGCTGGGAGGAAATTGGTTTTTTTAGTAAATCTAGACAAAAAGGCTAGCATCATTAAATTAATCAAAAAATATTATGGGGAATCTTGGCAGAGTGACGAAACATTGTCATTTTAAAAAGAGCCTTCAATGAGAACTCTGTGGTCTCCGCATTGCGACTTACTGAAGTGGATGAGGAAGATAATCACAGAATGTTATGGAACAACCCGGGCAGTGGCATTTTAAGTTGCAAATCGCCAAGCGGGCCATTATATCACAAATCAAAAATAACGCAATAGAGGTGAAAACTTCTATAGGAATAATGTTGGTGCAGACCAATCTTTGCTAAAAAGAGGAAAGCAGTTATTAATGGATCCAAGCTGGAAGGAAATTGGTTTTTTTAGTAAATCCAAACAAAAAGGCTAGCATCATTAAATTAATCAAAAAATATTATGGGGAATCTTGGCAGTGACGAAACATTGTCATTTTAAAAAGAGACTTCAATCAGAACTCTGTGGGCTCCGCATCGTGACTTACTGAAGTGGATGAGGAAGATAATCATAATACAGAAGGATTCTGCTAGGATGAAAATTTTGATTTTGCTATTTGAGCGTTCTTATACTTCTTAGTTAGCTAAAAGCTAACAATAAATGTTCTTTTCTTAAATAAAAATTTTCATGAAAATTGTTCGCGTTTCATTGACCTTAACCAGTTTGAACAAACATTTGTAGTCAAAACCCTACAAGTCACCATAGCTAACAAGCAAAATCCGACAAGTCCAAATTACTGTATCAATTTTAAGTATTCTGAGCTTAAATAGATTTTTGGTACATTCTTTCTGAGAAGCAAAACAATAAAGATAAAGTAATGCTTGAAGATGCGTAGCATCATTGAAAAATAACGTTTTTAAAAGTGCTTTGCGTTTTTCCTAAAATTTTATCAAATGGACTTGTCCGGTCTTGCCATTTATACGACTGATTTTATACAGGGCGAAACAAAGAAATTGTAAAAATCTTGGTAGCGATATTTTATGTATCAGAAATATCTGGAAACGTGTTAACAGATCTTGATGGGCCTTGTGTGGTTTGAAAGCTAATTTACTTTGTTTTGTCAAAATGAGGTTTTTACATTATACAAGCTGGCTAAAAATTCAATACTTGTATTGTTTATCAGCAATATCTGCTAAAGTAGGCCATTATGAATGTTATTGCATGGTGAAAAGAAGATTGAATGAAGGAGGGCATGAATTTAATAGTTTGGATGAATTGGCGAATGCAGTTTAGGCAGAGTGTGAGGTTATTCCCCAAAATTTCGTTGTGAACCTGTTAAGCGGTATGCCAAGAGGGGTAGAGGAAGTGCATCATGATAATGGTGATCCCACTCGATACTAAGTTTCCTTTTATTAATTACACACTAAAATGTAAGACTAGATGCATTCTCACCAATTAGAACCGCAGACCGGTTTCGCTCTAATTAGAGCTCGTCAGTACGGCATACTAATTGCAGTGAAAATACACCTATAACGTAATAGGGCTATGGTAGCCAGCCTTCCAGCACTAAGTGAGATGTAACACACGAAGCATGTGCCACCACCTCGTTGCGCAACCAAGTAGTATGTTGTCACGGCAGCTCCGAATAACACACTTAAAAATAGAGACTGTATACAACCAACTAACAATTTAGTTAATTGTCATTTTTTAACACTCTGTGTTATTTGGAGCTGCCGTGACAACACACTACTTGGTTCAACAACAAGGTGGCGGCACATGCTTCGTGTCTTACATCTCACTTAACACTAAAATGTTATTAAATATTGTTAAACCGTACATAATATCCATCTAAACGGCCTACTTTATCAGGTATTGTTGATTGATAGCAACAGCATAAACAATAAAAAGTCTGGACGCAGCAAGTGCGTTATAGAAGTGAATTTTCATTAAAAAAAAAAAAATAGCAAATATGTCTTTTTTATTGAAAGCAGGCATCAAATTTGGTTACCAGTATAACATATATTGCACAAACAATAATGTAACACACTTTATCAAAATGACTGTATTGTTTGAAAATGGACAAAATAATTTCGAAAATAAACTTAAAATGTTCCTGAAAAAACTGGTTTTCGAACCAACGAACCCTAGGTTAATAGCAAATTGAGTTATTGAAAATTGAAGCATTTAATGAAAATTCGTTACCAAAACGCACTTACTGCGTCCAGAATTTATTTTCTCATAAACATGCAATTTTGATGAATTTAGATAAAAAATGCAAGAATATAAGGGTGTTCGATTAAAAAAAAAAAAAGAAAATTTGTATCACCAACGACTTATGGGCCATCCTGTGATTGTAAAAATAATTTTATAAGATGGAGCTCAAGACACCCTATAATTAATATATACAAATTTTTCTCGTATCGTGTATAATAACTGACATATTGAGCTTTACCGTAGAAATGCATCACTCTGAAAATTTATTTTGCCGATCTTTTTGTTGACCACTGTATAGGAAGTAAAAGTATGTTTATGACTTTAAATATTAATTTTGGATCTAATTAGTTTTCAATTTCTGGTGTGAGAATGCCTTGTTTTTTATGTTACAATACTCTAGGACAACAATATTTAGTAAATTTTGAAATGAGCACGTAAATGCTTCCATGCTTTCTTGGTACTGCCTATTATGAAAAAACTGATGTGTGCACAATTGTCAATGCAACTTTTTTTACTTAAGCATTTATTTTTTAGTTTTGTTTTTTTAAATTTTAATAAAAAGTAATATACAATGAATTAAGAGAATATAAACTGGCCCAATCAAAATCCATGTGTGATAGTAACTTACCCACAATACCTATGTACCAGTAGATCATATTTGACACTAAGAATAGTTTGATTTTCTATCACAAAGCTAAAAAGATTTTATAGAGATTTGATATAAAAGTCTCCGAAATTAGCTCCATCTGTAATGTTTTGCAAGAATTTCTATGTTAATTTAAACAGCACTTGCACATTTGCCTAACCATAAATAATATCCTTCATTGAGAGTTTGTTATATCAGATTTTACTTTTTGCTAGAGCCACTAATTATTTTTGCCATTATGGTTTTTAGTTATCGTAAACGTTTACTTTCTGGGCACATGTTCGATTTTTATGCAATTTTGTATATAGACGTGTTTTTGGGTGTAGATAACGAAAATCACAATAAAAATGAGGGCAGAAGCTAACTTTTTGAGTTATTTGGAAATTTTTGGTGGAAAAATGTATGTTAAATTCACTTTTGCGTCTTGTTGTCATATTTTACACATTTACGGGGGTCGTTCGTTATATATCAGGCTAAAGAAGGGTGTATTCCACTATTCTAATGCATTTTCACATAGTTAGTGCACCCCCTTAACTGTTTTAAGTGTCTGAAAATTTCCCTTCTTTTCATCGTATAACCGCTCCCAAGTTGAAATTGACATTTGACATATAATGCCAACTTATTGTCATACATTTTGAAGTTTGACATTATTGCAAAAAGGAAAATTTTATATTAAAATTGTTCAATAAAGGGGTGCACTATGTGAAAATGAATTAGAATAGTGGAATACACCCTTCTTTAGCTTGATATAAAACGAACGACCCTCAAAAATGTGTAAAATATGACAAAAACATGCTGCAAAAGTGAGTATAACCTACATTTTTCCAACAAAAATTTCCAAATAACTCCAAAAGTTGCCCTCATTTTATTGTGATTTTCGTCATCTACACCCTAAAACACGTCTATATACAAAATTTCATAAAAATCAAACATGCGGCCCGAATGTAAACCTTTACCTTAGTTATTACATATTGTATTTTCTTCGGAATTTCAGAAAGGACTTAATTGTGCCCGAACCACAAATCACCCCTAGTATATCTATACATATATAGTAAAGGCACATTGCAATATTTTACAAAAATAGAATAATATGTACAAACATATTTTTTTAATCTTTTTCTTTTGAGCTTGCAGACTTATCAGTTTCTTCTAAAAACTGTTCCAATTCGTTTTCGTCATAGTCCAACTGTATTTCCTCTAATAAGGCACTATTTTGTCCATTCGACTGATCCAGCTTTGGTATCTTGCCCAACTTTTTATAATATTCCAAATCTTTATTGAACGCTTTCTGGAAGGATTTTTGTCTCTCTTGTAAGACACTTTTCTTAGTTAAATCATGATCGACTATTATTTTCTGATAATTGTCTTCTAAGGAAGCTTTTATACTTTCTAACTTTTTCATTTTTCTATTTTTGAATTCACACAGGTGAAGGGAATGTAACTGTTTCTTTTTTTCAACCTGACATATTTCAATTAAATCTTGTAAATCTACTAACGATTTCTCTAAACTGTCACATTGCTCGTATAATTCTTCAATGCATTTTGTGCACTCTACAAGTGAAGTTTTTAGTTTCTCGGATCCTAGTATTTCAATTATTAATTCACAGTTTTGCTTGTCTGTTTCAAGTTTCTTATGAATGCTGGTGATGGTTTCTGAAGTTTTATTTAACATTGAACCATTTTCCTCATTCGAAACATGAATTGCTTTCCAATTAGATTGATAATGACTTAATAACTCAAAGGCTTCTTTAAAAGTCACGGAGTTTCTGTTAAGGTTTTGGTCTATATCTTCAATGTTCATGAAAGCAACAGTTTTGGTGACGTTTAACAAAGTTTTCTTAATTGCTAACAACATTTTGCAAATCTCCTATTGTACCCAATATGTTCAATTAAAATATTTAAAAACTTTCCTAAAGACAATTAGCTTTGTTGTGATAAATAACTCATTCTCTCTTGTCTTTACCTGTGGTGACGTTTAGTATAATAATATAATAATAATAACAAAACAAACATGTTTGGTTATTTATACTTTCGCCTGTCACTGTCACATGACTTAAATTTTGTAGTTTGAGTTTGTAAGCAAAGCCCTATTGTTGACGTAAAATCGATTTATTAATGTTGAGTGATCAGGTCACCTTTACTAATGTTTATTTTTCAAAGGTTGAAAGCGAAAGCTCGAAAGTATAAAAATAAACTTGCTGTTAAATGTTAAACTCTTCATTCGAACGCTGGCGCCAATTCAGTTAAGTTGTCACTTGTCACATGATTTAAAATTGTCTGCATTGTTGTCAAACTTACAATATTATTTATTACAGAACTGTGGTGTCTTCTGAATGTGCACCTTTGTGTATATAGCGCGTTGTATTGTTCAAACGTTATCAATAAGAAGCCAATTTGAGAACTGTTATCTTACATTTTGAACCGAAAAATTCGCCAAAACAAACCATTTTGCGACTTCCTTAATCTTTATGCAAGATTTTAAAAATAAAGCAACCAGCGAGGGGGCAGATTTTAATTCATAACAACCACCCTTCGGAGTGGGCGTATATGAAACGGCCGGTCCCGTGTCAACGCGATGTTGGGTACGTTAAAGATCACTATACTCTCCTTAGAGAAAGGCAGAAGTTCGGCTAAATTTCTAGGATAATGAGGTAAAACTGCTCCCTGGTGTCGGTGATTGTACATAGTCGCGAAAATAGGCCGATATTAAAGTATAAAAAAATCTAATAAAAAAACACTTTATCAAGTTGCCAATAGCTAAATGTGAGACAGATATCGAAATAACTTATTGTAGAGTACGTGTTGCAGCCTCGATGGTCCAGTGGTAAGGACGTGTGCCTCTAGACCCAAAGTTCCTGTATTCGATTGCTAGCAGAAGCGTCAAAATATTTTTCATATAATAGGTACTGTAAATTAACATAAATCGAGGTTGTGGCATTGTGTACCTTGAGCAGGTCGAATATCTCCACGTTCCTCCCTCCGGAGGGGGCGTAAATCCATAGGTCCCGTGTACAATGTCATGCTGGGCACGTTTAACTATTTATACCCTAGTACAGAAAGGATGGGGGTTCGGCAAATTTCCAGGATAGGGAAGTGAAACTGCTCCTGGCGTCGGTGATTGGCCATAGTCGTGGAAATAGGCCGACGTTGAATAACAAATAAATAAAAAAATAAAGACTGTGTTGCTAACAAAAGCAGTTTTATTAATTTTTGAGATCGCTCATAATACACAAATGCCAAACAATACCTATACGGATCTTATTAAGTGTTTAAGAAACACTTACGAATAAATAAGATTTTAATTCAGCAATTTATATAATTATTTATTTTTCCTTCAACAAACAAATGTTACGTTTTAAAAGAGAAATCTGACAATGACTGGCTGCTCACATAAAAAAAGGGATACTTTCCAGGCATACGTCAACAAGGGTTCAAATAAGAAGATTACCAAACAAAAATATGAAACTTAAAATAGGTAATATTTTAGTAATTTTAGGCCAAGCTTTACCGATATCTTCACTTTAGTACACTCTTATAAACCTTTAAAGGTGTATTTAACTGTGCAGTACGTTTAATTTATTGATTATTAATTGGTTGTCCTTACTTTGTGAAATATAGTGGTAACATTTCTTTTAGTAACTAATACGGATAAGTAGGCATAAGTACACCTATAAAATTGAGGTGAATTTACAGATGACCTCCTGGGCGGTTTTACTTAAAACGACTGGTGACAGATAAAGTTGGTATCTTACATAGTGTCACATTTGTCTATGAGAATTAAGTTTATGGACTCTGTTTATTCTATGGTCAGATGTCGGTTATAAAGTGTGTTGGTAAGAGCAAACACTCTGGAATTATATTTCTAGAAGGGACCAGAAGTGACAGGTATAGAAAAGTGTAGAAGATCTAGAATCTCTATGGAGAGTATAAATAGACGAACGGTAAATAGAGTGAGTTAGTTCAGTATTAAATTAGTGTGGTGTAGAATAGTGATCATTAGAGTATTAAAAGCGAGTCAACGGTAAGTGTTGGTGTATAAGAAGCGATCATAAAAGGCGATAGTGGAATATAGTTCTATGGATATTTAGTAATAGAGAGAAATATTTTAGTTGATACTGGTGTTGGAAAATAGTCGCTTATAATAAATTAGTAGTTTGAAAAGCTGTGTTTTGTTAGTCAACGAATCCAGAACTCCGTAGAACGTAACAATATTATGGATTCTTGTCTTTGCTGAGTTATTTACATTTAGCGATCCTTAAGTAGTCGGGTCCCGTCAAACCACAGTGAACTTGCAGCGCTAGATTAGTGCGCAGCGTTGCCAGCTTGTGCTTTCTACCCTCTCGCCAGGAAAATAATAATCGAAAGCAAAGCGAGCGCTTCGAGTTCACTGTGATTTGACAAGACCCGTCTACTTAAGGATCGCCGCTTTTAGACCCCTAAATAAGCTGTTTTTTTCGCATTTTCCGTTCATATACTTATCCTTTTTATGTTCCCCGCCAAGCACCCCTATTCACTCCTGGTCCCGTAACTTTCCTGAGGATTGTTTGTAGGAAATTTTTCTTGTGGCTTATGTATCCAAGGATGGTTCTAAGCATGTTTCTGAAAAAAAATATCCAAAAAGGCCTCCGGTATAGGTCATCTGCAAATTTACCAAAATTTTGTAAAACATATCTCTTTATATTCCTTCTGAGCAATGTAAGTACGAAACAAGCTAAAGCATCTAACAGCTACAGAAAGAACAAAGGTCTACTAAGCAAGTGCCAAGCATTAAACGACTGAAGTTACATCGCAAAGCCATGCAAAAATTGAACGGATAACAATTAGTTAAAACAGCATTAGTATATTAAAAGGACTACGTCCTACATTTGACTTGACCACTGGCTTAGTAGACCTTTGCTCTTTTCGTAGCTGTTGGATGTTTTGTTAACTTGAGTTGTACTCACGCATGCTACTTACCAAAACCTATAGTTTCTGGCACAAACAACTTTTTTATTCTAGGTATTAACCCCTGAATATATGGTTTACTCTTCCGGGCTCGCAAATATTTTTCAACAGCTAATCTCTATACTTTATATACTTGACAAATAAGGCCAAACCTCAAATACTGCTCCCACATCTGGGGTGCCGCTGCCGCTTCTACACTCGCTATCCTCGACTCCATTCAGAAGAGAGCTATACGTCTCATTGGTGACCTGTCTCTCTTTTATAGATATCTGCACGGGCACTGCTCAGAGGATCTTTCTTCCATATTTCCTCCACCTGCTGCCCCCAACAGATCTACCAGGGAAACAGAGCGAATGCACCCTTTTACTGTTCAGGCCACCAGACATTGAACATCTTGTAATGCCCGCTCTTTTGTCCCGATGACTTCCAAGTGGTGGAATTCCTTGCCGTCACATGTTTTTCCTTCTCATCCGAACCTTCAATTCCAGAATTAACGAGTTGCCTCTTTCCTCCTTGTCGACACCCACGGTACAATAGTATTTAGGCTGTAAGCCCTCGTGGTGTGTTGTTGAAATATAAAAAAGATGGCTCGATCAAATCGAAACACCTAGGGTTTTTCCAATAAAAGTCTGTCTGGAAGTATGAGCTTTTTAATTTAAACTTCAAATAATTCAAGCATTGTATTCATACAATTTGCATGGTTTTTTATCACATCTGGTAGACATCCCACAAAGCTGATTTTTTTATATTTTTCATTTCACATACTATAAAAATAACGATGCAAAAAAATATTTGAAAATGCGAATTTCTTATTTGATCTCAAACACCACTATTTTTCCGCCATGATCTGTGACGTCACGGGACAGTACAATAGTCAAGAATGAACTTGCTTCTCTGTGTTTACATCTTGTGTTGCAAGTTATTGATTGAATCTTGGCTTCTGCACGTGATTTTATATGATAATATGGAAAATAAAGCTGATATAAATACTGTATTGTACCAATGTGTACAAAGTACAAATACGACTATAAAAACTCCAGAGAAAGTTTTTGTATTGTTACAAAAGTGGCTCAAATTAGAAAGCAATGGTGCAAAATTATAAAGCTGGATGAAAGGAAAAATCCACTGATAAAATCGCCTTACATTGTTGTGAAGACCATTTTAAAGTAAGTGTCTCCTCATTTGCACAATGAATATTAGTGATATAAGGTTAAAATTCTTATCATACGTTATTAAGTTAGGTTGTAATTTCCATGTGGTCAAGGTATGTTTATCTGTACACATTAAGTATTAACTTTACATATTACTCTTACAGTGGCGGCTCGTAACGTTGGGAGTGGGTGAAGCAGAATCGGCGCGGCCCCAAAGAGGATCCTTGGAGACACGCCCCCCCCCCCTGCGCCGCAGTTGATTTTTTAATTTTCAAGGTCACGCGTTCTCCTGGCACTTTAGTATTTAAATGAAAAATCCATTTGTACAAAAATATAGACTTTCACAAGGAATAATTTTCGGAATAATGACCAGGACGATGTTGAGAAATAAGCCACCATACTTATCATACCATAAGGCAAATGTAAACACGATATTTATTTACTATCCAACTACGTCACGACCAATAGCAGCACGTTCGCGATCACATGATAATAACACAGCATAATTAATCTTATGCTGTGGAAATAATTCGAAATTTGTTGATTTAAGTCTTTTTCTGTCCACTATATATCTTTTTGGATATTTTCATGCATGCAAATAATGTTCTATGTGTTTGGTAAATGTTAAATTCATATAATGGAAAATCCATCCAATTTGTCTATTAAACCATTTTCTTATAGTATTAGCTTTCTTGTTATTTCTCAATGATGAATTGTGGCTTTACACCTTTGCCAGACTTCAATGATTTAATCATAATCAGTAAATCATGTCAGTTTTAGAGAATATCATGTCAGTTTTAGAGAATTTTTATTGCCAATAGTAGAGGTATCGATGGTGAGATTTTTCGAAAATGTTTCCAAGTGAGCGCGAATTTGGGCCGCTATAGAACCAGAAACCAACACCCGTTAAAATTTTTATCTTTATATATATATATATATATATATATATATATATATATATATATATATATATATATATATATATATATATAGCGTGCCCTGATTATACGTAAAAAAATTGGGTTGTGAGTTGCCCTTGAAAAAATAGTGGGGGTAGTTCGTATAACATTTTTCATTTTAAGGTCCTGATACTAAGATACAAGTTGTTACGCTTAAAGCGATTTTCCTCAATTAGCTTCAAAACTGCTAAAGATAAGATTTTCAAAATTTGTACTCGAGTAAATATTAATAGCATATAAAGAAAAATTCTGGACGCAGCAAGTGCGTTATGGTAGTGAATTTTCATAGAAATGATCTGGTATAAAATATTTTTTTATAACTTTTTTTTCTTGTAACGTAGAAATCTAAATTTTGGTGTATAGTTTACTTTTTATATCTTAAATCTACCTACCAAATTTGGTTACCATATCTTTTTTATTTTTTGAGATAAAAATTTTCTTCGAAAGAAAACTCAAAATTGTCCCGGAAAACCTGGTTCGATTTTCCTGGATAACGAACTTATCAAAGCCACTTACAAAAGGAAGGGACATGTCAAATTTGATCAAAATCGGCCAATTATTTTTTGAGTTATCGGTGTGATACATACATGCATATATATATATATATATATATATATATATATATATATATATATATATATATATATATATATATATATATATATATATATATATATATATATAAAATATAAAAATTCAAACTGACCCCGGCTATGGGTTCTAGGGGCCCTAGTTCGCGCTCATTTGCAAAAATGTTTTCAAAATTCAAAAGTCGGGATCTCCACATTAGTGAATTTTTTCTACGAAAATTTTTTCCACAAAAATTCACTAAAACACAAAATCCGATTTATTATGTGAAGCAGTGGCGCGCGTTTAAATTGTAGATAGTTTTATTAAATAAAACAGAATGAGGAACATTTTTTCTTAAGTTTGTGGATACTATGGTTTAATATAAAATATTGTGTATCCATAGTAACGTAAACTTTCAGTTTAAAAATCTAAATTAATACTTGTGCGTCTTTAGGGAACAAACAATTTTAACTCCATTATTCCTGAAAACTGTACATCCTATGGAATTTTTACCAGCATACCTTATTTTTGTATTAATCTTTTAATTTTTTTAAACAGTTGGAAAATTTCAGAAATTTTGATTTTTTACCGTATTTTTTTTCTAAATGATAACCCTCAGAGAATGAGGGTTGCGACTGCTTCACATAATAAATCGGATTTTGCGTTTTTCTTTATACGCTGTTAATATTTACTCGTGTACAAATTTTGAAAATCTTATCTTTATATATATATATATATATATATATATATACATGTGTGTGTTTATCTAAGCGATAACTCAAAAAATTCCAAACTGATTTGAACAAAACCGGCCACATATCTTCATTTTGTTAAGACCGCGAACCAGCTCGTTAGCCAGCCCGGTTGGACCAGTTTTTCTCAAAAAAAAAAAAATGATTTCTCTGAAAAAAATGTGTATCTGAAAAAATAACAAAGTTATTTTGATGAAATTTGGTAGGGTATGTTTCCTTGGTGAAGACCTTACTATAAACCAAAATTCAACTTTGTAGACTTATAGAAAATTGGGTTATTCAAATTTAAAGTTTTTAATGAAAATTCGCTACCATAACGCACTTGCTGCGTCCCAAAATTGTTTAAATACTTGCTGATCTCACCAATACCTTCTTTGTTGGTTAGAGGAGTGGTATTTTACACTGTAAATTTGGCCTAGACTAGATTAACTTCTTGTTATTGTCTTCAAATTGAGGGAACCTTAGGTACTAATAAATCACACAGATAATTAAATTTAATTAATTTATTTATTAGTATAAACTCTCAAAAATAAAATAATACTACACAGCATTTAATTTCACAAAAACTAATTCAATACAAATAAAATTGTATACTTTTAAATTAACACAGAAAAAATGTAGCAATATAACTAAAAATAGAATAGTTCCAACTCAGCAATTTTACTGATAAGGAGAGACATGATATACATAATGTAAATAAACAAAGTCTGGTTAAGTATCTAATTAAAACATAAACATTATCAAACCAACATTTTTTTTCATGGAGATAAGCAAATATAGTGCTTCTTGCAAATTGTTTTTTTAATTTCTAAAATTTTCTACACTTCGTCTAAAGTACAGGGTGGGCCAAGGTAGACGCTTTCTTATGGACACTCATGTTTCTGTCAGATTTTTTAAAAAATTGACCCCGCTCAAATTTCATGAGAAACTCACTGGCATAACAAAATTTTGGTCTCATATGGTTTTGCCGCTAGAGAGCGTTTCTCAAATTTAATCGATTTCTTTTAATACAGGGTGATTGAAACATTTGCTATAACAAAAAAAATGGTTGCATTTTCTTGTAGTTCTTTCATATTTTCAAGAATATATATGTAATACTATATATCTAAATTTCGCACTTTATGATATATAAGGCTTTCATATAAAATAACTGTAAAATCAAGTAGTGATTACAAGCTCATAGCACTAATTGACAATTACTGTAAAGGTAGGAAAGTTGGCGGCTGTCAAATTGGTCTGAGCGATTCTGAATTTGGACAGAATCTGTGTTCGAACATTGAAAATGTATCAAAACTATGAAAAATACGATATGCTAAAATGCTTTATCGGGTGTAATGAGGATCTGGACGCTGCCAGTCAACTTTATGGACATCAATATCCAGAACAAGTACAGCCATTTAGTACAATGTTTCAAAGACTGAAAAGAGACCTAACAAATTGTTGTGAGTTTTCTAAACCACGACAGAACAAAAATAAGAACATTGATCACCAAGAATTCATGAATACTACAATTTTGCGCTCAATTAAAAATAACTGCAAATTGTTTACCCGAAATTTGTATACCGAAATTGGTAACGCAGGAACAACTGCCAGACGAATTTAAAAAAAACTTAAGTTTAGAGCTTACCGAACTAGGAAAATACACCATCAATTTCTTGCAAATCATGATAGAAGACTGTAATTCTGTCATTCGTATTTGGAGAATTGCTACGATGAAAACGTTGTCTTGGACTGTATTTTGACGGATGAGGCAACTAACAGCAGCACACGGACATTTAATAGGTATAACAGTATAAATGTGCCCACGCTAATCCTCATGTAACAGTAACCGTAAGAAATCAAGGCCGTTTTAGTTTTAAGGTATGGGCTGGCATTTTTCGTGGAAGAAATAATGGTCCCTATATTTATGATGGCATACTAAATTCGAAGCAATATTTACATATCCTTAAACCGTATGTTGAACCGTTTTTAGACGACTTACCATTAGTCCAAAGACAGGGGACTATATTTTTTCAAAAAGATGGTACACTGCCCAATAATTCAAGAGTTATAAGTCAGTACTTAAATGAGCTGTTTGGTCAAGCATGTAGAGGAAACTAAGGGCCAATAGCTTGGCCAGTCAGATCACCAGACTTGACACCACTTGATTATTATCTTTGGTGAAGAATTAAGGATTCGGTATATAAACAATATTACCTCAAGAGAAATGCTAGAGGAAACAGTACAAAATGCATTTGCGACAATAACCAATAATGAGTTGAGAAACGCGGCCAATGCTGTCAAGAAAGGTCGCCTCTTGTGTATGAATGACAAAGGTGCCCAATTTGAACACACGTTATAAAGTATATATAGTAGGTAACATGTTTTTCTAATTTTGTTAATTGTTGTGAATGTTAATATTTCCTATACGTTTAATGTTGTTTTCATAATTTATAAATACCTATATTTACTTTGATTCGCTTCATTTTTGCGGATCTAGCGAGGGTTAATAACTGTCACAATAAAGTATTGTTAAGTTTAGAAATACATAGCAAATTAGTAAAGCCACTATAAAATAATTGTCATGTGGCACTATACCAAAGTAGCTACTTAAAGCAATGTAAATGATCTTATCGGATATTTTTGCTAAGATCTTTAATTTGTCATTACAGTTGGGTGTTTTCCCAAATGCTTGGAAGATATCGTTCTCGGATCCACTCCATAAAGAGGGTGAGATATCTGATATAAAAAACTACACATATATAATAAAGAATAGTTTAATTCCTAAGATATTTGAAAATATTGTAATGAATAAACTAAGACCGTTTGTTGAAAGACAGTTAACTTTAAAGCAACACGGTTTCGTTAAAGGTAGATCCACTTTTACAAACTTACTAATATATGAACATTACTTGTCTCAAGCCCTTGAGGAGAGAGGCCAACTCGATGTGATATATAGATTTTTCAAAGGCTTTTGATAAGATAGATCACCGAATCTTATTGATAAAGCTGCAAAAATCTGGAATTTTTGGAACTTTGTTGGATTGGTTTGAGGACTTCTTGCCTAATAGAAAACAAATAGTTTAAATAAAAAATTATCTATCTAAAGAGATCGATGTGACTTCGGGTGTGCCACAGGGCGGCCATCTCTCACTATTACTCTTTAACATATTTATCGATGATGTGACTCTGTGCTTTGAATATGCAGATACACTTTTATATGCAGACGATCTGGAGATGTTTGTGATTAAATTACAGGCAGATATAGATAATTTGACGCAGAGGTGTAGGAATAATAATATTTTGCTAAATAAGAATAAATGCTACTGTATACAGTTTTCTAGATCTAAAAATATTTCAAACTTTGATAATAAAATAGAAGATACTGTCTCAAAAAAAGTTGATCAAATAAGAGACCTGGGAGTATACTTTAGTAGTGATTTGACATTTGGTAATCATATTGAATTAATTACAAATAAATCCTTGAAAATGCTGGGATTTTGAAAAGAACATTAACAGACTTCTCCGATGTAAACTGTTTAAAGTCTGTGTACTGTGCATATCTCAGATCTGTGCTTGAATACGGCAGCATTGTTTGGTCACCTATCTATCAGATACATAAAGATCAACTTGAAAGAGTCCAAAAAAGATTTCTTAGGTTTGTGGCATATAAGATGGGTATCACAACTGACCAAATTGATTACTTACAACTTTATTCTCAATTAAATTTGAATACTCTCGAACAACAAAGGGTTAATTTTGACCTTTGCTTTTTATATAAATTGCTGAATGGTGTTGTTGATTCTCCTGACTTACTAGCCCTGTGGGTCCGGGGACTAACTAAAAGAATAGGCCCAAGGTAACTCCTGCCTGTCGTAAAAGGCGACTAATTGGAACCAAACACTGGCGGGGGTCTTGTCCATGTGGGGCTGGAGGGAGGCGGATATCTCTGGGGAGTGATGTACACCCGGATTTTGAGGCCTCCACTCTGGGCTTAGAAATGGATGGTTGCCCGCGCTTGGTTGTTACTCGGGAGCGGGGTTCCGGATGGGTACCGCCTTGGGTTGAGTGCTGGCGGGTGTCGTGTGTCTAGACGACCCGGAGGGGGTTGACAACTCTGATGAGTGGTAAACATCCGGAGTTTGGGGCCCCCACTGTGTGCTTCGGAGCGGACGGACGGCCTCGCTTGTGCGATGCTCGGGAGCGGGGCTCGACGGGATGTCGCCTTGAGTCTAGCACTGGTGGGTGTCGGGTCTAGACGAACCCGGAGGAGAGCTGAGAGCTTTAGGGATGGAATAAAACTAAGGGTTGAGGCCTCTTCTGTAAGCTTCGAAACGGACAAACGACCTCACTTGGATGCTGCTCGGATGCAGGACTTCATGATACTGCACCGAGTCAAACACTAACGGATGTCTGGTCCAGACGAACTCGGAGAGAGGTTATCTCTCTTTGAGCTTTGAGACGGACAAGCGACTTCGCTCAGATGGCAGTACATCTGTCAAACAAAGTTTCACCTCGCAGGTGTCGTCTCCTGTCGGAAGCTCGATTTGTTGGGTGAAATTTAAGCTAACGCTGGCAGGTGTTGGACCTGGACGAACCCGGAGGTGGCTGGGGTCTCTAGGGGTGGATTACACCTGGAGACTTGGGCCTACTCTGTGAGCATCGATACAGGTTAACGACCCAGCCTGGATGCTGCTCGAGGGCGGGACTTCATGATACCGCCTCGAGTCAATAAAACACTGGCGGAGGTCTGGTGCAGGTGAGGCTGGGGGGAGGCAGACATCTCTGGGGAGTGATATGCACCCGGAGTTTGGCGCCTCCACTGTGGCCTCAGAGACTGACAATTGGCCTCGCTTGGTTCTTACTCGCGAGCGGGGTTCCAGATGATACTGCCCTGGATTCAGTCCTGGCGTGTGTCGTGTGTCCAGACGTCCCGGGGGGCTCTGATCTCTGATGAGTGATAAACACCCGGAGTTTGGAGCCCATACTGCGTGCTACGAAACGGACGGAGGGCCTCGCTGGGGTGATGCTCGGGAGAAGGACATGATGGGATGTTGCCTTGAGTCTTAACACTGTTAGGTGTCAGGTTTGGAAGAGATTAAGTTATAATTTGGACCCGGGAAGGTTGTCTATACGTTAAAATTCAGATTCAGCTCTCCTGTGAAGTCCCATTTTTCAAAATCTGGACAGTACATTTCACAAGTCTATGATTTATTATTATATAACCAACTATTTTGTGCCAACTGATAAGTGATCCAAATTTTATTTTTTATAACCCCTACTGTACGTATTGACAAAATTTATTTGTTAAGTTAATGTTAAGAATTTTCATTTTTTTTAATTGTTAAAATATGTACATATTTAAATAAAAATAGTATGCAAACATATGCAAATACATACATATGTACGGTGTGTAATTTTTTTTGGTTTTAAAATTTCGGATGGCCTTATGCATTAATTAGTCCGGATTATCGAAAAACTCGTATAGCGTTATATATTTTTCAAAAGAGGATTTTAAGAGCTACAAGAAAATGTAAAAATATACCGAGTGTCCCATAAGCCAAAATTTTTTTTTTGCTATAGCAAACGTTTCAATCACCCTATATTAAAACAAACCACGCCAGCTTATTCTACATCAAAAACTGCTGTGAGAATGATTTTTTTTAATCATTGATCTTTAAAAACATGAAAGTTATAGGACATCAAAGAAATCCACTAAATTCGAGAAACACCTTCTAGCGGCAAAACGGTATGAGATAGCAAAATTTTGTTTGCGCCAGTGAGTTTCCCATAAAATCTGATCCCGGGAGACAGTTTCAATTTTCTTTCTACCTCTGACAGAAACATGAGCCCATAAGAAAGCGTCTACTTTGGCCAGCCTATGCATATTGTAAAAATAATTATTGTTAAATTTCCCTATGCGATTCGGAACAATAATTAGTAAAAAAGGTTTCTTGTTATAATTTCTCAGTACCTAGTATATATTTAAATAACAAACTATGGCCGAATCAAACAAATCACTCTTACACCTAAAAAAGAAGTAGCTACCAGGTTTCACAAAATATCTAGACGTTTGGAAAACGAAAATTATATCAGCATTAGGAGGTTGGAATTTTGAAAAGTAAATCGCCAATATATTAAACTTTGTGTAGCGTACTTTCAATATGCTTTGTATTAATCTTATATACAGGGTATTTTGTAATTGTCTTACCAAGAAGTGTAACTTTTGGGGAAACACCTGTCCATTAAACAGATGCCATACAGAATATTTGGAAGAATAATATAAAAATGTAACAACACTAAATGACACAATTCTGTATGTTTTAAGATAAGGGTGTTGTGGTGCAATCTTGCAACATCCCAGTATATACAGTATGTCCCAAACTGAATGGGAATGTATTGCTATCTCCGTTATTGTTAGATAGGGAGACGGTTAAATTAGCAATGTTTTGTAGAATTTCATGCTCGTTCCAAATATGACTTGCATTTTGCACTGCTTCTTTTCGTTTTCGAGTTATTTTGAAAAAACCAAAATTTGTCGATTTCTTTTTTCTTCAATATCTAAGTAGGCGTTGATCTGACATGCCTAAGATATGCACATTATCAGGACACTTTTTACAGATTAATCTTTTTGTGCTGTTCTCAACTTTGGATTGTCATTTGTTTTTGAGCTACATGTGTAAACGTTTGTTTTTATTATGGCAGCCATATTGGACTTCTTGCTCATGTGATAGCCTGTGAAAAGAGCTTTCCAATGATGTACAACATGCTTGAGAAATCTTGTAATTGCACTGACAATTTTGAGAAAAACTGTTTTGAGGTTAGTAGGCTATGAAATCCAATACCAGAAAACAAATGACAAAAAAAAAGTGTTCAAAAAGCAGTAGGCCATGGAGTCTAACAATAGACTTCTACTGTTAACATAATTTTCCGTATTGATTCACGATTAAAAAAAAAAGGAACTTTGAGCACACCAATGAATCGGCTCATTATTACAAATGATGTTTTACATTACAACATCTTCCTAAAAAATTGTTATAATTTAATTAAATAGGTAAACCTAGTAAATAACTAAATTTACTAACAGAACTCAATAAAATGCAGATTAATGATTTACGAAGACGCCTTTGAAAATTGTTTGATTTTTAAACGTAAATCAATTGAAAAACAACAAAATAAAGGTAGATATAAATATATAACACTATCGTGACAATTAAGAATACTGTCATGCTTAATTATCTGAATAATTTGAGGTGTACTTAACACATTGCTTAAAATTTTGTAGTAAATAGTGTGTTTCCTGTTTATTTTAAATATTATTCAACATGTTCAGTTATGAAGAATATTTTGACATGTTGGAATGTTGTATTCGTTCTAACCGAAATACTGAGGCAGTTTCAAATTCATATCAAAACAACTACCCAGAAAGACGACAACCAAACACCAAAATATTTCGCAGGATAGTGAGGAATCTATTCAATGACGGTAGCTTCTACGCAAAGAAACTACCAATGCCTAGAAATGAAGAAAAAAATAATGCTGTCTTACCGGTTTCAACAAATTGACGTTCCAAAAAGTATGGTACACCCTGTATTAAAACAAAGTCATTACCAGCCGTACAAACCTATAATCGTACAAGGTTTAAATGTCAGCAAGATGAAAATTTTCATTTAAAAATAATATGGACTGATGAATTCAGATGTACAAATTGTGGTGTGTATAATCGCCATAATAGGCATTATTGGGCAAATGAAAATCCACATCTAAAGGAAGAAAGACGATTGCAAGACAAATTTGGTATTAATGTTTGGTGCGGCTTATTAAGTAAAAAACTGTTATTTTTATTTGTAGATTAGAGTTAATTTTTAAAAATTTCAGGTAACTGCATTGTTGGTCCATTCTTTTTTGAAAATAATTTAACTGGGGAAAGGTATCTTAATCTATTGAGAAATGATATCTTACCAACAATTAGAAGAGTTCATGATAATTTAGACGAAATTTGGTACCAACACACTTTCCAGAAACATGCTTAGATCCCAACCCCTGGATGCACAAACCACAAGAAAAATTTCTTCATTTGCAAATTCACCGCCCAAGGGAAGAAATAAACTACTAAAAACCACCCTCATCTTCCAACCGCCCCTCTAACCCTTTTCTCCCCAAAAAACCCCCATTATCTCCAACAGCTAATGAAAGTTGCCATTTACAAGTTTCTTTTGCAATGATGTCAAAAGACAAATAATCTGAACGCAGGAGTTACAAAATTTGTAAAAACATACTTTTAAAATTTAACAATGATGCTAATTTACACAAAAGTATGTTTCAATCAAATCAATGTATTGTTTAGCCCTCCATACTGGCTAATGCTCAGCATCTACTCCACATTTTATGTTTAGATGAAAACTTAGGAGACATCAGTATGTAAAACGAGATTTCCTGGGTCCAAATCCCTAACAAACCTTCAAGAAAATAGATTAAGGTTAAAAATAGTTATGACAGCACCAAATTACTTATTAAATTATTTCAACAAGTCAAAATCACATTGCTTTTTGAGAAAGTCATATTTCTGATGATTTTATACTTAGAATCATTTAATAACAGTTTTGGGAATTCTTTTACTTATGCTGATCAAGCTGAAACACATTAATAAATAATATCCTATTTGAGACCATTTAAAAACATATCCTAAACAAAATTTAAAAATTCTTTTATAGAAAATTTCAATAATGAGTTTTCTAAAGTTGCCTATTAACTGGCCCTTATAATAAGTATTTATGGTAAAGGTTTACTTTTAGAACGCGTGCTCGATTTTTATGAAATTTTGTATAGGGTAAACTGGGGAGAGACGGACCGCCGCCTGAGATGGACCACCTCATTATCTCGTTTATTTACCGCTAGATGACAGCAGCGTTAGTACAGACCAATACGCGACGTGGTGTAATTGAATAATAATCGGTCGTGGGCGTCATATTTGTGCGGCTGTTTCCTTAATAAAATATATTTCGTTTTGAGTATCCGTTAATTTTTCTTCACAAAAAGTTGAGTATAGTTTTGGAGTAAAAGTAAGTATATTTTGTTCATTTATTTAACGCATATTGTGAGTTATTCTTTCGTTTAGCACATCCTAACCTCAAAACGCAAGAATGTGTCTTTAATCCGCTAATATTAGGTGGTCCATCTCACCCTGCCAAATGGGTTAGATGGACCGGTTTGATTAGGGATAGATGGACCAGGTGTGTTGATACCTCCTCTTTTTATTTTACAGTTTTGTGGTTAAATATAAATCATAGAATATGCCCACGCAATATAAAAGGAAAGCAGGGAGTAACAGAGGCGCATGGACCGCAGAACAATGGCAAAATGCCATCGATGCCATTGATTCAAATAACATGGGTGTTAACCAAGCTGCAAGGTATTTCAGTGTTCCAAAGGCAACGCTCTTGCGGAGAAAACGATCGGGAAATCTGAGAAAATCGCAGTCATTAGGTCCAACGTGCACATTAGGGGAAGACAATGAGAGAAAAATCGTGAAACATATATTAAAATTGCAAAAACATGGATTTGCTCCTACTCAGAAAGATGTAAGAGAAATGACTTTTGGATTAGCGGACCAACTGTCCATCAAACATAAATTTAATACTATGAAAAAGATGGCAGGATATGATTGGTTTTCATTATTCATGAAACGTCACCCCGAGCTCAGCATAAGCACTGCTGAGGCTGTATCTGTGGCACGTACAACTGCGCTGAATCGTGTATCAGTCGACAAATATTTTCAACTGCTTGAGGATACCCTCAGAGAAAGTGACCTTTTTAATAAGCCCTCTAACATATTTAATGTAGATGAGACTGGGTTGCAACTAAATAATAGACCAGGAAAAGTGGTTGCAGCAAAGGGCTCAAAAAATGTATCTCACATATCATCCAGCGAAAAAGGTGAGACAATTAGTGTAATCGCCTGCTGCAACGCTGAAGGGAGTTTCTTACCACCTTTTTGCATTATGAAAGGTAAAAACATGAAAGCCGAATATTCAAACGGAATGCCTCCTGGATCAGCAGTAAAAATGTCTCAAAAATCCGCGTATGTGAATACCGATATTTTCTTCGTATGGCTCAGGGAACATTTTCTACCGAGGAAACCACAAGGAAAAGTCCTTTTGATTCTAGACGGACATACTTCTCATTGTAATTACACAGAAATGCTAGAGTTTGCCGAGCAACACGAAATTCAGATGTTCTGTTTACCAGCGCATACGACACATTTTCTACAACCTTTGGACAGAGCTGTTTTCAAATCTTTCAAGAGTCATTATTATTCAGCATGTAATAATTTTGTGAAAAGAAATCCGAATCTCAGGATAAACAGACTTCAATTTGGTAAATTATTAAGTGAGGCTGGGACATCATCAGCTACAGCAAATAATGCAGTCTCTGGCTTCAGATAAACAGGTATCTATCCTTATTGTCCGAATGCAATCCCCGACTATGCATTCATAACAACAATGACTGAAGATCAGAATAAGGACCCTCAAAACGATGTACCTAACAATCAAAATGTAAGTTATTCTCACCTAGGTATTTTTTATATAATTTCACTGGGTGTTGCTATTTTTTGTAGCCGGATATTGTCAACTCTATCACAGCCCAGAAACAAAAATTTAGACCAGGTAATGAAGAAATAGTTACAGCAAACACAAATGGTTCATTTGTGGCAAATGAACTTTTTCAGTCACCTTTATCGGAACATACATGTAACGTAAACCCTGAAAGTGAGGTAAGCTTGCTTGATTCTAGGTGTGATAATTAGCACAGATGTGAATCGTATCTTTCCAGGTACAAAATACTGTCAGTGTTGGTGCAACAAACAAATTCTCTCCTAAACCTGGCTGCTCAAAAGATCATGATGAGATATTAAACGATGCTTCAATGTCAATTTTTGACGACACATTGAGTAGTGAGTCCCAAGATGATATAAACTTTTCTCCTGAAACTGTAAGCAGCACTTACTAAGTAAACTTATTTTTAGGACAACCAGATGTAGAAAACAACTTTAAAAGGCTCAATAAAATATCCATTGTCTTCGCTAAAAAGCAATTTCAACACCAAAACTGCTACGTCTCCATGCCCAAATTCAACGGTAACTATCAAAATCTGAAGCATAACATTTTAATAACAACATACTTCTCTTTGTAGGTCCTTCAGCCACATAACTCCCAAAATATAGATGATGACATAACGCCTGGGAAACGACTAGACATCTTACATCCACTGCCTGTCCTTAAACAAAAAGTAGCTGAAGCACAAAAGCGTGGTTGTGCACTAGCTAAAGTTCTAACTTCACCAGAATATATAAAGAGAAGAAGAGAAAAGGAAACAGTTCAAGAAAAAAAAATTGAAAAAGAAACAACTTGCACAAAAAAAGAAGGCTGGGAAACAAATGCAAGCACGTAAAACGAAAACCATCAAGAAAAAGAAAGCAAATGAAAGGTCTTCTGAAGAATCGAAACCTGTTTACGATGAAAGTGATGATTCCTTGGAAAATTTTGATGATAACGATTGCGTTGGCTGTGGCGAATCCTATGAAGCCACACAAAAAACAGACGATTGGATAAAATGTGTCATTTGTTCCCACTGGCTCCATGAAACGTGTTTGAAATTTGATGAAATGTGCGAACGTTGTGACAAGAAAATGAAATCAAGTTCCTTTCGATTATAATTAATCTCGGCTGTGGTACTTTCCTAAGAATATATTGAATTTGTTATTTTTTCCAGAATTAAGATATTTTATGTTACTATGATACCTGTTATAATGATTATTTTGGCTGGTTCAACTCAGCCCATAGGGTGGTTCATCTAACCCCGATAGTTCAGGGTGAGACGGACCACCCTACGTTTTATAAAAACCTTTTTTTTTCAGAATTTACATTTAAGTTGAGTTTTTTTATAGTTTGTATGTAAAATGTGTTATGTAAACCTATCGAGAGAATATAATGTTTCCGTTTTATCTTTCAAAATAAAAATGCCAGCGGCGCATAAAAAAAGGTGGTTCATCTCTCCCCAATTTACCCTATAGACGTGTTTTAGCATGTAGATGACGAAAATCACAATAAAAATGAGGGCATAAGCCAACTTTTGGAGTTATTTGGACTTTTTTGTAGGAAAAACTTAAGTTGTACTCACTTTTGTGACATGTTTTACACATTTTCGGGGGTCGTTAATTTTATATCAAGCTAAACAAGGATGTATTCCACTATTCTAATTCATTTTCACATAGTTAGTGCACCCCCTTAACTGTTTATGTGTCTCTGAAAATTACCCTTCTTTTCATCGTATAACCTATTGTAAGTTGGAATTGACATTTGACATATAAAACCAACTTAGTGTCAAATCTCAAATTCAACTTATACGATGAAAAGAAGGGTAATTTTCAGACACATAAACAGTTAAGGGGTTGTACTAACTATGTGGTTGCAGTGCTATCAAGGCAGCGAGGCCACGGGCAAGCCCTGGAGAAAAAAACCAAACAAAAAAAAAACCATGTGAAAATGAATTAGAATAGTGGAATACACCCTTCTTTAGCTTGATATAAAACGAACAACCCCCGAAAATGTGTAAAATATGACAAAAACATGCCGCAAAAGTGAGTACAACTTATGTTTTTCCTACAAAAATGTCCAAATAACCCCAAAAGTGGGCTTCTGTCCCCATTTTTATTGTAATTTTCATCATCTACACCCTAAAACACGTCTATATACAAAATTTCATAAAAATCGAACACACGCCCCGAAAGGAAACCTTTACCGTATTTATAAATGCAGAGAAAACAAAATAAAAAGTTATTACAACAGCTACCAGGTGCAGTAGGTATAATTTTTTGAGAAAGATTCATATTACTTAGTTTCCTTTAAATGTTTTAGTGGATTTCGCATTATTTATTGATGTAAAAATTAAAATAAAAAGATGGAAAAACTAAACTTTTCACACAATCATATCCTAACAAATCACCATACCAATATTAAAGTAATTTACAAAACATTACAATATATCATACCATACCTTCCTTGTAAATCAATTTTGATCTAAAATAAGAAAATAATAATTCTGCCTTCTACAAAATATATTAGTAATGAACACATATGTTAAATGGCTAACAAACAGTGTTCCCTAAAGACAGACAATGATGAGTTACACACTTTTACGACTAAAACAGCCAGTTTCAAATATACATCATTTCAGCCATAGAACTCATCTTCTTGGGTATATGGACAAACGTTTCAAAATAACTGGCCAGTTCATCGATTGTTACATCACAGGGAGGATTTACGTTCATTCTTGCTTGGTGTGAACATGAAGTGCCCACACTTGAACCAGGATTCATAGACGATTCAGACTTTTGTAAATTGTTAGACGACCTTGATCGAGCATTCAGGAAACTAGGAGATCTATAATTCAAGCTGCCAGCATTCTTTAAGGTTAGCTGTTCACAAGCATCAATAATTGTCTTAAAATCATGTCCATCTGCAATGCCACACTGCCCAAATTGTCTCTCTTTCCTAGATAATTGTCTATATGAATTACTACACTTGGCACCAGCATTCGAACACTTGATAAACTTCAGTATAGGATCCCTTAGTATTTTCTTACTGTTGCGCTTGAAGGTGACCGTGTGTTTTATATTTGACGCCTTTTTGACACAGTCACATGTAGGCCCAAAATTAATACTAGACAGTGACTTTGATCTTCGCCTCATGAACGGGTTTATATCGCTTTCAGTCTTCTTTTTATGGTTTGAAATAGAGTCTATCTCCAGTCTGCGAAGCCTGCTTGACAAACTTGAATCTTCTTGAGACATCCTTGACTATAAATTTAAACGAAAATTTTTATTGCATCTAGGTCAAGGTTTGACAGTACGAAAACAATTTATCAATTTACTACTTACCGATAATCGAGAAACTCCGCATTATATTATTAAAACCCAGAGAAATGATAGACTTTACGTCACGTTACTTTCACCGAACCAAAACAATCCAACTTGTGTTTACAAGTGGGTGATTACAAAAGCTGAAAAACACGGAGGACAACGGACCGAGATAGATATACAAATAATTGATGACTAATGGTGATGGCGATTAGATGCATGACAAGTGACAGGTAAATAACGTCATGTTATTCTAGAACATTTATTTAAAGCTTCCACATTCCACAGTTCACAGACTCAAGCCGGTTTTTCGTTTCATCACAAAGCCACAATCAATAATTCCATTGACTCACCATTTAACCATAATACGTATAATTAGTATGACGTCACGGAAAAAGGCTCACCAGACGCTAATCTGCCTACTCCGTGTCAATCTAAAGCTACGTTCATACAGACGCGAAATCAAGTGTTCTAATATCACAGAAAAAATTATTGTAAGTCAGTCTATAAATTTGAATTTCCCACTTAAGCTAGGTTTATACACTCCCGAAATGCGAAACTAATTCCTATTGGTGCATTTTAAATAACATGACAGTAGAAAATTTGACATTTCAAATGTTTCAATTTCTAGCGAATTATATAGATATCTGCACGGGCACTGCTCGGAGGAGCTTTCTTCCATAGTTCCTCCACCTGCTGCCCCCAACAGATCTATCAGGGGAACAGAGCGAATGCACCCTTTTGCTGTCCAGGTCACCAGACATGGAACATCTTGTTATGCACGCTCTTTTGTCCCGAGGACTTCCAAGTTGTGGAATTCCTTGCCGGCACATGTTTTTCCTTCTCCTCCGAACCTTCAAGTCCAGAATTAACAAGTTGCCTCTTTCCTCCTTGTCGACACCCACGGTACGATAGTATTTGGGCTGTAAGCCCTCGTGGTGTGTTGTTGAAATATTTTAAAAAAAGACATCTTTCGTATCTACGCAGCTGTTCTTCATGGGAGGCCGTTTTTATTGAGAGAGGATTGAGATTTTCGAATGCTGTTCTGACTCGCAGCGTGCAGTCTTCCAAGGTGATAAATGCGGTGCTGTAAACTAGATTTTTTTATTGTACCCCATATGAAATAACCATTAAATGACAATGCTTAACCTTACATGAAAATATTAAATTTGACAGTTCTTACTAAAAAGGCTTTAGTACTATAAAGGTTGGGTACCTGTTCTAACTTCAGCTGTCACTCCTTGGTTGACATTTAATCATTAACAATCTTGTGCCTAACAACGAATTGTTCGTATCCAAGCAATTCTGGTTACTATGAGAACCAGGTATGTAGCTTCTTCTCTCATTACACTTTTAATTATGTTGTTTACACTGTAGAGTTTATTCATGATATAATGACTTAGAAGAGGTCTGATATTGCGCATATGCCTCGCCCCCTCCTTCGACGTCACGCGGTGAGTAACGTTATAAAAGTCCAACTACACACTTAAAACAAAGTCATTCGCAATAAAAAAGTGTCTATACGTCAGTTTAATGCGGTTGAAGTTACGCCTATATTGTCTTTTTCAGATAATATAGATCGCAGCACTAAATTTAATCTTTTTCATTTTTATTACAAGCAATTTAAATAATTATTTGTATTTGCTTTTGAGCTGTGAAATGCAGCATTTGATCCTTACTATACCTCAAATGTGTAATATTAATATTTTTTTGTAAACTAGGACCATTTTTAGTGAATTTTCTTAGAAAAAATTCACTAATGAGATCCTGACTTTTGAATTTTGAAAAAATTTCTTCAAATGACCGCGAACTAGGCCCCCTAGAACACATGTCCGGGGTCCGTTTTAATTTTTATATGTTTATATATATATATATATATATATATATATATATATATATATATATATATATATGTATATATATATATATATATATATATATATATATATATATATATATATATATATATATATATATATATATATATATATATGTATCACACCGATAACTCAAAAAATAATAGGCCGATTTTGACTAAATTTGGTGGAAAAATTCCTTTTGCAAATGGCTTGGATAAGTTCGTTAGCCAGGAAAATCTGCCCAGGTTTTCCCGGAAAATTTTGTGTTTTCTTTCGAAAAAAATTTATATCTCCGGAATTAACAAAGTAAGGGCAACCAAATTTGGTACGCTAGTTAATATCCTTATAGGTAAGCCACCTACCAAAATTTAGCTATGTAGGTCAAAAGACAAAAAAGTTATAGGCATTTAAAGAAAAATAAATTTGGGTTTTCCTCAAAACGTCAAAGTTGCGATTTAAAACGTCAAAATCGGCAACATTTAGGCAAATAACTTGAATCTAATACGGGATATGGATAGCAAATGTCTCAAGAAGGATCTTTTACAAACTCTGAAGTCTTAGTTTCAACCGTCATTGTCCTCCATTTTACTAAAATGTTTCCAGAAAATTCATTTCAAATAGACCCTTTCTCTGATGCTTGGCAGTAGCCTTAGCTATAGAGTTTATCGTTTAATGGTATATAATTTTTGTCGAATTTTCGTAAAAAATCAATAAAGCTCAATATATCTGTTATTATACAAGATATGAAGAAAATTTGTATATATTATTTATAGGGTGTCTTGAGCTACATCTTAAAAAAATATTTCTACAATCACAGGATGGCCCAAAAGTCGTTGGTGATACAAATTTTCTTTTTTTTTTAATCAAACACGCCTTATGTTATTGCATTTTTGAATTTTTCAGCGATGCATGTTTGTAAGAAAAGAAATTCGGGGCGCAGCAAGTGCGTTATAGTAGCGAATTTTCATTAAATGCTTCAAATTTGAATAGCTCAATTTGCTATTAACCTATAAGGTTGACCAAGAAACGAGTTTTTCCGGGAACACTTTAAGTTTACTTTTGGAAATTTTTGTACATTTTCACACAATAAAGTTATTTTTATGAAACATGGCACATTGTTTTTACTATATAGGTTATACTGGTAACCAAAATTGATGCTTGCTTTCTTAAAAAGGAAACACACATATTTGCATTTTAATGAAAATTTACTACCATAACGCACTTGCTGCGTCCAGAGTTTTTTATTTTATTATTTTGTCATATGCTTTATAAAATGATAATTTCTTTTTCTTGGAATTCTTGCTGTTTATCTGATATTTATTTGTGTATGAGTTAATATTTATTTGAAATTTGTCAACCATGTTAATTTGATTTTGTTTGCAATCCCAAATTTATTTATATGAATAAATTTAATGTTATTGTTACATTAACATATCTGTTTAATTGAAGAGAAATTCCTCCCTAATATCTCTCCTGTTTGGCAGCAACACAATTAATAAATTCTAATATTCGTTTATCTGGATTCCTTAAATTTCATATAACTAGGCCTTAGCCTGGGGCGCTCACAAATATAGGGCTCCATGCAGAGCAACAAAGAAAAGAGCGTGAGTATCAAACCATATCACCATCTGCCAACCCAGTGTTTCTAGTCTAAATAATAATAATAATAATAATCTGATAGATATACGCTTTTAGGGTAGGGCTAATAGGCATAAGTGGCCTCACTATCAACCAGATTCAAATCCACTTGAGGTCAATCACAATATACCACGTCTCCAGTTTTTGTTTGTTTAAGGATGGTTACAATATATATATATATATATATATATATATATATATATATATATATATATATATATATATATATATATATATATATCTTTGAAATGTGATTGTTCTGTTTTGAACTGAATATGAATGTATTATTATTGCGTACTTTTCTGTACCATGATTTTTTGTGAAGAACTACAAGGGAAAACAAATAAAACGACTCATTGTTTTATTAATTATTTATAATCACAATGTTAAAATAATTTACATTACAATGACATAAAAAAATCAAGACTAAAACAAAATAAACAAATAGGTACGGTCACTGGCATTTTAAATTCAATTCATATAAAACCGGCTAACAAGTACAGTAAAGTACAAACATGATATTACAATTAAAAATATACTCATTTAATAAGTACTGAGGTAATTATTTATGGCATCTGCATCTCTTTTCAACCAAGCTGCATTTAATCTGATAGACTCTAGCGATTGCTGTACGGTACGTTCTGTACCTGGGACTTTACTTTCCTTGAAGAATTTATCCACCTGCAACAAACAAAATTATTTAGAATGTTGTCAAAAAAGTTGTGTATCTTTCCGGCCTGATGCACATTATAATGTACATGAACTTCAGGAACTGATAAATACATAGGTGTTTCTCCTTAATCTGTAGGGTTTGTACATTATGAGGGGCATAAAGTAGTATCCAAGTTATTACGACTGCCATCTATTATTTCAAATACCAAAAAGGAGTTTTAGGTTAGTGAGTTTCAATCAGTAAGTTCATTTTTGAATTCACAAGCACCAGAGAAAGAGCCTATTTAAAATTAATTTTCTGCAAATATTTAAGTAGCAGTGGTGGGGAGGCCAACGCCAAGCAAGTAGGCCACCACGGGCCTACTATATAATATAAATAAATATATAACATTTAAGTAAAATGAAGAACAATGACGGCTGAAGCTAAAACTTAAAGCTTTATAGAACACACTTCTTACATTTCTTCTACATAACCCATACTAGTTTTAGGTTATTTATTTAGAACATGTCAATTTTGACGTTTCAAATCGCGACTTTGATGTTTTAAGATAACCTATATTGCTTATAACTTCTTTTCTTTAAACATAGAGATCCAAATCTTGGTACATGGTTTGCTTTTTAGCGAATTTTCATTCAGAAAAATTCGCTATTAGAGAGGTCACGATAAAAAGTTTTTGGAAAAATTTCTTTAGATGAGCGCGAATTTGGGTCCCTAGAACCCAAAACCAAGGTCCGTTAAAATTTTTATATGTATATATGGAGGTTACGACATTGCTGCCGTCGAATTGATTTTCTTGGCTGGTTCTCGATCAATTTAGTGGACTGTATCGAATATCGAATTAAAGCAATGTGGATTTCCGTAGAATATGTATTAACTATTTACACTAATTACATTACTTATAACTAAGAATAACAAATATACAAGACGGAGCGACGTGCTGTGCGAAGCACTCGAATCGGTGTTTTTAAACGAATAGAACGATTGACGGTCGGTCTTCATTCACCTTCCTTCTTTATCGCGGTCGTCGGGCTTGCACACAACCAATGTCAGACAGCTTGACATCTGAGCTGTCAACAGTGGCGCACTGCGTGATTTTAAAACTCGCGGGAAATGTTTATAACCAATATATATATATATATATATATATATATATATATATATATATATATATATATATATATATATATATATATATATATATATACATATATATATAAGTACACTTGGAGAACCAAAATCACCACAATACATATTTTAAAGACCTTACGATCGTTTCGCCGACAATGTCAGCGTCATCAGGCGATGAAAAATTCTAAAATTAAATCAACATCTACAGTGTATTTATATCGCAACTAGGTAGACGAACTAATCCGAAGTAAAAATTGTAGTCAGCGACCCATCGTTTGTCTATTGTGTCAATATTGAACGGACGAGGTCGAAGAACTACTTTAATCTTCTGGTTGACAAATTTATGAGCTTTTATCTAATTTAAGGATAATGGGCTTAAAATGAAAGGTACCGAGATATTTAAGGAAGCCAGACGTTCTTTTTGATCTAAAAATTTCACTATGTGAATATTAGAGCCCATAAAGAGCGCCGACAAGCACATCTGGCGAACAGACCAATAACAGCCGCTCATCTTTAAAAAAAAAAAAAAAAACGACTGTTTCCCTCACAATGTTAACTTTAACAAAGGATAAATAATTTAACTAAAATTCTACATAAAAACATGTATTTATATTGATTTCTTATTCTACGTAAAAACAGGTATTTATATTAACTTCTTAGATACAAAGAAAACAAAAGGGGGATTTTTAAGTCGAGAACTAAACGTAGAGCCTAGTTAGCATCTGTATAGACCGGCCGAGTTATTGACAATAATTTATTATTCTGCCAGACAAATTAGGAGTGTTTAACTGGTCAAATGCAAAGTGAAAATGAAGGGCTTGAAATTAAAGGTGCCGCATGATTCAATGACGTTTTGTTTTTAATAGACCTTGATATATAAACACTTTCAAAAGCATCAAGCATAGTTTAATGTATAACATTTTTGACAAGTTTCAAATTTTCTTTGTCAATGTGGTGATTATTATCCCATATATGTTGTGCCACACATGATTTGTCAACCGTACCATATTGTAAATGTGCGAGATGTTCACGAAATCTGGTGGCAATGTTTCTCTTGGTTGGACCCACGTATGTAAGATTACAATCTTTGTAACTTATTTCATAAATACCCGACATTTTAGTGGCTTTGTTTCTGTCTTTCATATTACCCAACAAATTTTTTAAATTACTTTTCGTTGAAGAAGTCAAATGTAAATCGGCTTTCTTAAAAATACTTTCCAAACCCTTTGTAATATGTGGTTCATAAGGTAGACACACAAATTTGTTCTCTATTTTATCTTTCTTAAATGTCGTGCATTCAGATATCATTTTCTTTGTTCTGTGTTTGTTAACCAATTTGTCCACTAAACCATCCGAATAACCGTTATATCTCGCCACGTTTTTTATGTACTTTAATTCTATATTAAATCTACTTTTACTTAACGGAAAATTTATCAATCTGTTTACAAGGAAATTTAAACTGTTTTTTGTGCAAACGTGCAAGCATTACATTAAGTTTTATTATTATTATTGTTTATTGTAACAGAGTAATTGTACATTGTGTCAATACAAAGAAGTGGAATACTCGTGTCTGTAACTATCAATTCTGCTTTGCATCTCCAACAGTGGCAGTGTGCAAGGGAAAGTATAAAAAACCAGTGCAAACACAAATCGATAAAGATATATGCAGATAGCCAAGCTGCAATAAAGGCTCTTGGTTCCTACCAGTGTAATTCAAAAACGATATGGAGTTGTAAATCTGCCCTTAACGAACTGGGCAGTTGTAATGAGGTGTCGCTGGTCTGGATACCGGGTCACTCGGACCATGATGGCAATGTTGCGGCCGACGTACTTGCCAGGAGTGGTGCCCAGAGAGACTTTGTCGGACCAGAACCGGTGCTGGGGATAACATCATGCACAGCAAAATGCACCTTAAAGACCTGGATAGAAAAAATGACGATCCAATATTGGCAAAATCTTCCAGGATTAGCTCACTCTAAGGCCTTCATAAATGGCCTGTCTGAGTCAAGGACTAAAAAACTTCTAGAGTTAAACAGACAACTGAGTACTCTAGTCGGCCTGTATACAGGACACTGCCGCTTGCGGCACCACATGCACCGTATTGGGATCGGTCAGGAGACCAAGTGCCGGCTGTGTATGGAGAGCGACGAGACAGCAGAGCACGTGCTGTGTTCCTGTCCGGCAGCGGACAGGACTAGATATCTGCTCTTTGGCAAGATAAAGCTTGCTCCGGAGGATCTTTCGCCCACGAAGATTATCAACCTCTGTAGGAGGCTGGCTTTGTTGGGTGAAATATAAACTATTAGGCGTGAGCCACAATAGACCTTATGGTCGTGGTGGAGGGACCGGTATGGCCCACTCACAAACAAACCTAACCTAACCTCCAACAGTTTTTAAGATCCACATAATACATTATTACTTCCACATCGTCACGTGTGGAAGTACTGCATCGGCGAAAAAATTTTTTTTTTCGCTTAAACGTCGTCAAAAGTATCAAAACATATAGAAAACATGATTTGGGAACGAAATTTTTTTGTCCGTTGATCTGTATGTTTGTCTGTTTGTAGCCATGATAACCTTAGAACGAATCGAGATACCGTTGTCAAATTTGGTATACAGTTAGCACTCGACAAATGAACGGTTCGTATTGTTTTTTGGGTAAAATCGCTTTAGCGGGAAGGGGATGAAAGGGGGGGGGGTTTAATTTGGTGAAAATTGACATGTTTTCGTTAAAACTCGAGTAATATGACGTTTTACGGTTTATTTATTAGAAAACTTTTAGTTTCATTAAACATCTGGTATTCTGTGCTAAAATTAAATTAGGGGTTGAATGTGTGGGGGTGAAATATTGTTGGCAAAAATTTCGATTTTTTTGTTTTGTTGCTAAAACGGCGTAAAAAGTCTCAAATCATATAGAAAGCTTGATTCTGGAACAAAATTTTTTTTGTCTGTTGGTCGGTTCGCTTCAGGTCAGGTCAGGGGGATAAATAAGGGGTGATTTGGTGCAAATTGACATTTTTGCAATAAAACTCAAGTAACATAACGTTTCAAAAGTTTATGGGTGGTCAAGTCATGGGCCCTAAATTCATTCAATGAGAACGTCTTTCTGGAGAGTATAAATCATCACAGCTATGTGGAAGTTATGATTCAATTTTCAGCACTATTTTTACATGCATACATACCTCCTCAGCCATTTCTTGACTAGCAAAGTTTTCTGTACAGTACTTGACGAGCCTGGTAAGCAGAAAGCCACCTGAGTACCGTTCTGTAAGTTCACTCCAATGATCTTTCAAGAACTGATATGCCATGTCACGACCAATGTTGTTCATGGCAACAAAAATTATTACAAATACAGTGTCTTGTGATTTAACTTCATCCTGCAAAGAAAGGGAAATATATGTAATAATCAATAAAATAAGTACAATTTGGAGAACCCAGTTTATCACAGTATAGTGTTCAGACCTGACGATGGTTTCGTTCACTTTACCAAATTTTTAAATTAACTCTAAAACTAAAATCCTTAGCTATGAGAAAGTGAACACAAACGACAATTTATTTTGAATGTAGGACCCACTGGAAAAAAATATAGCTTGCAGTAAAAAAAAATATACAGCAAGTCCCCGCTTAACGTCTTAGGGACCTACCAAACTTGACGTTAATTGAAACAACATAAAACGAATCATTGGGAATGAGTATGTACATACATATTGTACATATCTGCGGCTGCAAAGGATTAAAAAAGAAAAACAGTAATAATTTATACATACATACATACATATATATATATATATATATATATATATATATATATATATATATATATATATATATATATATATATATATATATATATATACGAGATTGCACGTTGCATGTATTTTGTACATCGCCGACGCATTAGTCTAATACGTCGGGATTTTATGAATGTGCGATTTCCATCACCCGAGTTGTTCCGAGCGGCTAATGTGTCGGCGAATTCCGAAAATGCGAGCTGGACAGTTGTCAACAAAAGACAAGATTATATATATATATATATATATATATATATATATATATATATATATATAACAACAAATAACAAGATTTATATATATATATATATATATATATATATATATATATATATATATATATATATATATATATATATATATATATATATATATATATATATATATATATATATATAAATCTTGTTATTTGTTGACAACTGTCCAGCTCGCACTTTCGGAATTCGCCGACACATTAGCCGCTCGGATGATGGAAATCGCACATTCATAAAATCCCGACGTATTAGACTAATGCGTCGGCGATGTACAAAACACATGCAATGTGCAATCTCGTAAAATCCCGACATATTAGACTTATGCGTCGGCGATTTACGTAACCGTGCAAACTCGTAAAATCCCGAGGTGTTAGACTTATGTGTCGGCGACTTACGTAAACCGTGCAAATTCGTAAAATCCCGACGTGTTAGACTTAAGGCGTCGGCGATTTACGAAATACCTGAAACGTGTAAATTAGTATTATTAAATAATAACCCAACGTGTTTTAGTATTGGCATAAAAACATAGATGTGAGTATTAGTAAAAATAAACAGAAAAATCCATTGCAACCTTTATTAACTACTCGTAAATAAATCTGGAACAATACAAAATATTAAGTAATGCAGTAATGGTATTTTCATTTTTTTAATTTATTTCCCCCCAAACCCACATTATTTGCAACACAGGCCGCTAAGGAGTGGGGTGCTTTTCTAGCTGTTCTTTTAATTTGATGTGACTTTCTTTTACCGCACATTGCTTTCTTTCCTCCCATTGCCGTCTTTCTACGACCAATTGATGTAGGCTGTACAGAGATATGCTTACTCCTTTTTCGTGTAGCTTGCAGTCATTTCTTTTTACACACTGCGCCCTTGTATTTGAAAGCTGTGTGCAAACCAGATAATAAAGTCTGCTCTGAGTTAGCATGTTTTTCACAATTGCTTAAATATGCTTTAATAGCAGGATAAAATATTGATGGGCTTTTTTCCAAATGTCCCATGATTTTTTCTGAGTGCTGTTTCCATTTTTCTTTTATTTCGGCAGTATCATGCTTTTCGTATGTGATAATGTTATCAATAAAATCTTTATCAGCATCAATACTCATAGCAGAATTAAAATTTTGTAAAGAAACTGGATCTGTACCAACATCTTCATCACTTTTCTGCTCCATTGAAGTGACTTCAATCGACGAAAATAGCTGCTCACCTGCCTGCTTTCCAGTTGCAATCTGGTAAAGATGACATTTAACTTTTAAAGATAACATGTTAAAAACTGAATCTATAAATTTTTTTACCACCGCCGCCTGGTGCTTACAGTGTTTACCAGTAAATCTCTGTGGACACGTACACTTGAAAATTAATAAATCAACAAAGTAGGTGACATTTCTATCACTATGACTCTTTACTTCATATTCAAAATCATTAAGTTGTACTATATCTTCAGCAGTCTTTTTCATCAGGCAAATAACGACTAACAACCATTTTAGATCCTCACAATATTATTTATTTTTACTTGATGGAAATTAATGTTTTTAACAGCTCAAGAAACTAGTTACACCAATCTGATTGACAACGAAAAGATATGCTTACTTTACGATGCGCAATTTCATACGTAAATCGCTGACGCATTAGTCTAATACGTCGGGACTTTATGAATGTGCGATTTGCATCACCCGAGTTGTTCCGAGCGGCTAATAGGTCAGCGAATTCCGAAAATGCGTCCAGCTCATCCCAAAAATATGAACAGTCTATCCCGTGTAGATCTTGTGTATTTTCCACCCAACATGACTTCGGTTTTGCAACCTATGGACTAGGATATCATCCAAAACCTTAAGCAGCATTACAGGAGAATGTTGCTTAAAGTAATATCTTGTATGGAAAGTTGACGAACTGTTAAAATTACAATTCTTGACGCAATTATAGAACTGAGCAGTTGTTGGTCAATAGATGTCAAGTCAGAAACCATTGACAATTGTATCAGAAAGGTGCATTCGTCAGAACAGAATCTGAGTCATGTGAAGCTGAAACTTGGAATCACATGGATTGCCCTTTGGGCAACTAAAGGCTATGTGGAAAATCGCAATGATTAATGGTGAAGAGCTTGACTTTGTTGATTATGTTAATGTTGATGTGGAGATAGCAAGTTACCCCAGTGATCATGACATTGTGACAAGTGTTTTGCACCTGACAACAGAACAAGACCAAGACAACGAAAATTTTGAAGATGACGAAAACGAGCCTAACGATCCACCATCCTCGCAGGAGGTTCATACCTTCATTAAAACTTTAAAACGATATCTAGAGAGCAAAGACAGTGTATCAGAAGACATCTTCAGTAGTTTGAGTGCAAAATTTATTATTAAAGACAAATTCAACGGAAGAGTGGAGTCAAAGATAACAGACTATTTCAAGAAAATGTAAAACACATCTTTCTTAGTTTAAGTGTAGTTTTATTGGAAACATTTAGTGTAGAGTACGAATTTAAGCGAAAATTACATAAAGAGATAACAGACTTTTTTAACAAATTTACAAGAGATATATAAATCTATGGTGAGTTCTTAATAATTCTTGTTTTTTTTAACTGTAATGTGAGGCAAGTCAACTATAAAGAACGTTTTAAAATTTTGTCTGAAAATATTTTCAATTGCATCAGCTAGGGCGCTGAAAGCTTATTTGCGTATAACTTCTTTTTAATGTGGGTATTGGTATTTCTATTATTCTGTAACTCGAGGTTTTCGGGGTAGCACTGCTTGGCGGAGCGGGGCACTTATCGAGCTTCGGGGTAGCTGGGGTTGCGTTTCTGAGCTAGAGTCTTCCCGAAAGTGCAAGGGCACTAGCAAAGTGACTGACTAGTCACGATCAAATCACCCAAAGCGGTCTCCCGTGGCGCAGCCCTCGTGGTCCTGG